>JASAND010017067.1:0-19491 GCA_030248195.1 Trissonchulus latispiculum
AACCTGCCTGAGAGTACTCATATGTATTTTACATGCGACGAAGGAGCATTTTTGGTTCTTGTATGGGTGTAAAAGGCTCAGTGCGGCCCTTGGAGACCCGTTCGAGCTCCGTGCCAGCAAAATACTCAACCAAACTGGACAATTTTGGTGTCGTTGGAATCTACACGACGAGTACTACAAGTCGCAAAAAAGTTTTCGTCAAAATTTCCAACTTTGAAAATTTTCGCTTCCGGACAAGTTAGGTCCATTTGTTTTTTTTCCGTGTAAGTCACGCTTGGAAAAATGCAATTTTCTGTCGCAGTGTTAGAACGATCTGGGCATTTTCAGCAGGTAAAGTTTGGTTTTTCTGAACGTATATATATATCCCGAAAGTGAACCTTTTTGATATTTTTTCGCTGCCCGGCCCGACCAGCCATCTGTACGGCCGGCCAAAAGTGGACTTGGCGCTAAAATGGCCAAAAATGGCCAATTTTTTGTCAAAGCTACAGGACTCAGGGAAGACGCTAGAGAGACGTGGTTTGTTGCATAAGGATATACGGAAGGGTTTATATGTCCTAACGAGGGCAATTTTTGATATCTGGCCAGGATCGTTCTGGCGGCCGGCCCAAAGTTGGTCCGGCCAAATAGCCATTTTCGGAAAATTTCCCAACGTCCCAACTTCCCATTTCCCAAAAGTCCCAACTCCACAGAAAATAGTCAAAAATAGGCCTACCTAAATATGCTGTTTTGGGCCATATAGTGGGACGCATATAAGGGTTATCGGGGTCGCTGAACACGATGAGCATAGTCGCAGCTCTTTGCGGTGCTGCTATCGTGCTGTACTATTATGCAGCAACCGTAGCACGCTGTCTGTAGACTTACTGTAAACGGCTAAACATATGAAACTTGGTGAAAATTATGTCTGTAGTAAGAGGGAACTGTACTATGTTAGTTGGTGCATACTCTAGCTTCCACCGTGCTGTATGTGCTACCCCAAACACAGCACCGTCGATAACAAGTTATTCATTCGTCACTGGTATTTGAAATTCGGCATACAGATAGTTTAGGACATAACAAACTATTATAGATAAGTTTCGTATATTTATTACGATGTTACTATGTGGTTGCGCTGCAGTGGAGTGCTGCAGAAGTACAGCACGGCCTATAACTAACTACAGAAAACTTGCAATTGTCTGAAAATCTGAAGGCAGGTGCAGAATAATAGCATTGGAAATCATGCCATACAAGTCTCCTTTTTTGACAGTGAAGTTTGTGCCTAATTGCTCTGCAGTAGAGTGCTGCTGAAGTACAGCACGGCCTGTAACTAGCTACAGGTAAGTTGCAATCGTCCGAAATTTTGCACACAAGTGCGGCAGAGCATTGCAAATCGTGCTGCATGAGTTTCCTTCACCTACAGTAAAGTTTGCATCTGGTTGCGCTGCAATAGAGTGCTGCTGAAGTACAGCACGGCCTATAACTAGCTACAGGTAAGTTGCAATCGTCCGAAATTTAGTATATAGAGGTCGGGGAAAAAAACCAACCCGCAAGTGGTGGGGAAAAAACCAACCCGCAAGTGGTGGGGAAAAAACCAACCCCCGTTTGGGCGATGGGGATGAGCTAGCGGGCTCAAATTTTGCATGCAAGTTGGTAGGGCCCATCCCACCTACCACACCAAATTTGAGCTAAATCGGACCACTTTTGTGCATTTTGTGACATTTTGAAAATTTTGGAATTTTTGACCCCCCAAAAATTCAAAATTTGCCTATTTTTGAAGGCCTGTAAAAAATTTTCCATAGCAGTTAGTTAGATAATAACTTTTAATAGTTTCTATGAGAACAACATGTGCTCTTTAAAAAAATGTCGGTCTCGCCTTCCTGCGACGCTTGGCAAGCTGCCAGCAGAATTTTTACAAAATGGGAAAAAACCAAGGGGTGGGAAAAAAACCAATTTTTGCTTTTGCTGCCAAACTCCCAAAAATGGTTCTTAGTTGCTCAAAAGTCATCCACATAGCAAGTTTAATGCGTTCTTTCACGTGAACAGCTCAAAATTGCATTTGGACTTGGCAATTTTGTGCTAGCCGGTAAAAACCTCATTTCGGCGGATCGGCTGTTTGGCTCAGCTAAAGCGGCCAAAAAGTACTCTGGGACAAAGAAATACGCGAAAAAACACTGAAACAACGTTTATTTTAATTTATTTCATCGAATTTCGAAAGATTTACTAATTTTTGCATTTTAACATAGAAACTGGCAAATTTGATGAAACCTAGCCAGTTGATGCTGCAAATTTTGATGTTTGATTTTCTCACTTATTATAAGGAATATCGCAAAAATAACTGCAGATATGAAGTCAGCGACGCCGATTTTACCTGTCGCATGCATAAAATCGCTAATATGAGTTACCCTGACCGAATACTGGGGTTGGTTTTTTTCCCACCGGTTGGTTTTTTCCCGCCATTGGTTTTTTACCCCGGCTAATTAACCGTTAATTACTAATTAACGACAGGACCTAGAGAGGCGATTTATATACCAAAATGACAGTCTAGACAGGGCTTGATAAGAAAATAATTTGTAGCCGGATTGCTCCACTGGGTAGTTCTGCAGAGTCCAAAAAGTGACTACCTTGGGTTTTTTCCCCGACCTCTATACAAGTACGGAAGAGCATTGCAAATTGTGTTTTATGAGTTTCCTTTACTGACAGTAAAGTTTGCATTTGGTTGCGCTGCAGTAGAGTGCTATATGCTATACATATACAGCAACAAAAACTACTGCAGCCATGGGTACTGGATGTTGGATTTCTGTCAAAATAGAGAAAAAGGAAGAAATTGGAACTTTCCAAGCTTCTTTGTTCTGTGCTTTCGGTTGACGATTAATGATTGGCGGAATTTTTAAAGTTTCTTTCACACAGCTTTAGCGTTTGTGCTTTTTACTGAGAACCTTAAAAATGAAATATGACAAGAATAAAAATGCTCCGGTGGAGCATGAAAAATGCAATATGGGTGACATTAGGTTGTAAATGGACAGAGGACTAGGTTTTAAAACGTTAATATGGGAGGGGCGGGTTGTAAATGCCAGGAGGACTAGGTTAAAAGCGCACTAATATGGACCAGCTTCGCTGAACAACCCATATTCGCGGTCACTCATGCTCCACTCCACATAACATACGAGTAAGATCTACATTCTTCAGATTTCAAAGCAAGCGGGACGATTTTGAAATATTAAAGCTTATTCCAAATAAACAATGCAGTTCAGGTAGAAAGGTGTTCAAGGTGTTTTTTCTGCACTGTCAGAATCTTGTATTAAGTTGATGCGAAAGGCAGTTGACATTATGTACGTATATTATTGTTTAATAAGGAGCACGACTATATACATATATATACTTGCAAGGTCATGCTGTCAAATCGTACAATTTTCTGAGGAACTGCCGATAGCAACAGCAAGCAGCAGCCGGTAGAAACTCGTAGTTTTCGCGAATATGGGTTGTTCAGCGAAGCTGTTCCATATTAGTGCGCTTTTAACCTAGTCCTCCTGGCATTTACAACCCGCCCCTCCCATATTAACGTTTTAAAACCTAGTCCTCTGTCCATTTACAACCTAATGTCACCCATATTGCATTTGCCATGCTCCACCGGAGCATTTTTATTCTTGTCATATATACGTTTTGATGATCCGCATCATTTATTTCTATTTGCAATTTCTGTTTGAGCTGAAATGGATTTAAATAACATTTCAGGACATTTTTTGAGAAAGATTTGTCTTTGAACTGAAGTTGTACTCAGAGGGCCTCGGACTGGTGTATATTCAATCTGGCAGTGCTGCACTATAAACCTGTGGTTTTAGAGGAGCTGTACCAGCGTTGTCCCTGTCGTGGCCTGGGCCTTAAAGTTAACCTGTCAAATTTGAAATAGCAGAATACGTAGCAGAAAAAGCATCTGTGCTGTGACCTAAAATATTAGGGAGGTTTGAGTCAGCAACCCTCGCGGTTAAGTACGCGGATGCTTTACCGCAAGCGCATAGCCAGGGGGGAATAGGGGGAATTCTCCCCGAAATTGTAGACCTCCCTGGAATTTCTTTCCTGTCACGTGTAAAACGCCCATTTTTCAGAAAAATTCACGTTTCGTGTTTCGCACCCCAAAATGAGTATATACCAAATATATACCTTATTTGGTGTATTTTGACAATCTCCTGCAGCATTTGGGTGCATGAACACGTGCTCGGCCTTACATATTTTTAAATTTCAAAGAATACTCTGTAAAAATTGCACGAAGAATGGTCACAAAATAGAAAAATTTCTCAGCTTCTGGGGGCCCCGAAATTTTTTTCTGGCTACGCTAGTGCTTTACCGATCAAGCCACTGGGAGTTGGTGCACAAAATTGAACCAATCTAACCAGTTTGACTTGTTTAGAATTTTTAAAATTTTGGTAAAGGTTTGTCCTGATCGGTGCAAATATTCTGTTTCCTATTTTCTGGTACGCTTTCCTTCCAGACACGCATGCTTGAAGGCAATTTTGCAAATTTTGCATGGGACTTGATTGTTAGGGCACCTGGTTATGTTGTATGTGTTGTATGTGGGTGTCGGCGTGTGTCCTTCTTTGAACACAGCTGTGCAGGAAATTGTGTCGCTACTGTCATCATGATCTATATTTACGTTCAGTGCACGCCTACTTATCACATTGCTTTTCCCAGTAAATTTTTGTTATCAAGGGTGGCGGTTTTCTTCGTTGTGGTGTGTGTATGGATTTTTATTTATGTAGGTACACAGTGTCCCCATGTGTAAGTTGGCAGCTATATATATACGTATGTACGTATATATATGATAGCTTGTCTGCGCAGCTTAATGCGCACATTTTGAATCAGGGTGAAATTGGGGGGTATGGGTCAAACGCGACCTCGGCCCCAGTCCGGTGCACACAGAATTCAATCTATATATAAATGGGTAAACCCGGGGCAGATAACAGGACAGGAGCCTGTTTTCTGGCTTAATTCGTGATGAAGGGCTGCCTCCCTAACCACAAACATTAGGGTTGGTTTTTTTCGTAAAATAATTGCCGGAAAAATCTTTTTCCGTTTTTTCCATTTTTTTCCATTTTTTTCCTCTTTTTTCAGGTCACTCCAAGATTCCAGAATGTACCAAAACTTGCGTTACTTCATGTTTTTGCATGCACAGAAGCAGTTTTCACGATATATATTAAGTAGCCCCACAGGGGTATATAATGCAATTACACAAGCGCTTAGAAAGGTTCCGTTCCAGTATTGAGTGCAGGAATCTAGTATATATATATATTCAGAAGGTGGTGCTGTAAAGCAAAGGGCAGGTGACTTCTGTATACCTTGGCGGTTCTACTAGACCTAGTCTGTGGTTTTCGTAGGTACGCACTTTGTAAAGCAAATGATTCCAGATATTTTAACAGTTTTGCTCGAACACTCTACTGTTAGGTATGGAATTATTAACTCTACCTGGGTTACGCAATCATTTTCAAATTCCGACGCAAAAAATGTTAAATCCCAAAATTAGCTCAAACTCATGAATATCGTATTCTTACCTCATTAAGCATTAGTTTTTGATATTATGTTCTGATTTCATAAATTAACATTCAGAACATGTCCCGAATATTTTTCCATTTTTCCGATGCTTCGAACAAACCCAAATACAATTTCGTCAGATTTAACATACCCCCACCTACTATGACCCACGGAAAAGGTTGTAGATGGTGTGAAATTGCTGGAAAAGCTCAGTAAACATTATATTTCATTATAAAAATCGTCAAAGAACGTTAGGAATATTTTTCCATTTTTCCACCCCATCGGAAAAAATGAAAGAAGACGGAAAAAACCTTTTTTCCAGCCTTTTTCCGCGCCCATCCCTAACACATGGTATATATTTTGGGGGGCAGAACGGGGTTCCTCCTCCCGAAATTGACCTTACCCTGAAAATGCCTTCCCCCGAAATTAGGGTATTTTTTAGGGATTTTTCCCGGGGGGGGGCGGGTCCCGGGGGAGGGAGATTTTTTGCAAAAATGAGCCAAAAAGGCTATTTTTGGGCGGATTTTGCATGGTGAAATACAAAAATTTCTCAAAAATGCCAGGATTTAAGCTAAAAACAGCTGTTTTTACGAAAAAATCTCCGGCTAAGCCGGAAAATTTTTGAACATTTGCCTATTTTTGGCAAAATGCAGACCTCATTAAGGGGAAAGCCCGAAATCCCGGGACGGAGGCGCCCCTTCTTCCATACAGTAAAAAAGGCAGAACTCCGGCCGGATCTGGAGACACTGGTCGATCCTTGCCTTGAAATCCTTTGATTGTTTAACTTGGTTTGGTGAGCTTAGTTTTGTTTAAAGGTGCAGTTCCAGGGGCCAGTATAAAAAGCGGACGCGGACGCGGAAACGTCTTAAGACGCGGGGTATAAAACGCGGACGCGGAAGCGGACGCGGGGTATAAAATGCGGACGCGGACGTAAGGTATAAAGAGCGGACGTGAACGCGGACGTGGGGTATATATAAAACGCGGACTAAAAATTAAATTTTAATATTGTATTGGTTTATCAGTTTTCGCAAAAAGGTATATGTTACTTTAGTACATCTCTTTCAGATTTTGACAAGCAGCAAAAATTTGCAGCAGCATCGATGTTAACGAAAATTTTTCCAAAATTTTTTAAATCACTGATCATCGATCGTCAGTGAACAAGCTGAACTTATGAAAGTATTTTTATCGCCCAATCTAAGCAGCTTTGTTTGAGGTAGAATTGTGAAAGAGCCAATTTTTTTACTATGCCCTCCCCGCCAGACGCCAAGTCCGTCAAGAAATCTTGGTCGTATTTAACTTTCATAATGATTGTAAGATATCGGAAAAGTTTTGTTGAAAAGTAGCATTTCAGCCGCTTAGTTGTTAAAAATTTAAAGTTAGCATTAGTATTAAAGTTACCATTAAATACTTGTATTCGTGTTAAAGTTTGGAGTAGTAAATTTGAAAGTTATTTGAAGTCACTTACGTAGTTTATTCACTGAATTTTTAAATTGATTACACGTTTTTATTTTTTAATAACTAAATAGCTAAAATACAACTTTGCGACAAATTATTTTAACAGCCTTTTTTGTAATTAATAGTTTGATTCTTAATATTTTTAACTTTAGTTCGTAGATATAAAGAAACTTTCTTTTAACATTCACCCCCTCTTTATTTTTGTCCAGTGCATCAGAGTTAAACTGGACTATTGGTAGAACTAGAAAGAAATTGACCCCTGCTGATTTGAAGTGGACAGAGTCATTAACTTAATCCTTTAAATAGAAGGAAGAAAAACACAGAACGAGGCACAGTAACACAAGATGCGCACTCAACCCAACCTCTTCTGTATTTAGAGTCATTTTAAATTCAAGAGTACTGGATACATCCGACATAGACATATTCCGTTCCATTGCATTGCAAACCCCAACCTATTCAAAAATGAGTGTATATACGTAAAATAACATAGTGCATAACATAATAGGTGCCTTGGAGCACAGGCAATATATATCCTCAGATGAGTGCTCAAAGCCCCATGCGTCTCATCACCCAGCCTCACCAGGTGCGCACCTGGCATGGGGAAACTGGGTGGATATATATTTACTCCAAGAGTGAGAGTCATACGAATACACAAACAATTATATAAAATTTTTTAAAAATAAACTTTATTTAAAAAAATTTTTTAATAATAAAATTTTATCAACATTTTTGTCCGTAAACAGAGATTTTTTAGAAAGCCACTTCGAAACAAAGAAAACCTTTGCCCCTACTCAAATCGACATAAGCCAAGCCACTTTTCAAGAATCAACAGGCATTTAGTACGAAATTTATTTAATTAAGAATCAAAGATTCGATAGCAGCTCTTGATTGCTGTGATTCAGCTGCGAAACGGTTCCCGAATACTTTTTCCCAACTTTTACTAAAATTCAGCTAAAAACCTGGTTCCATACAGCTCCACTGATAAGCCGCCTGTACCGTGAACTCAGGTCTGGCTGAGGTCGCATGCACTACTTGAGTGTTTAATATTTTTGTACATAATCATATTAGTATAGTCTATTTTCGAAGTATATTATTTGCAAGTTTTGTCCTCCTTAGTGAATCTTGCCCGAACTTTCATTCTCTACCAGATAGTGTGCGACTAACTTTTTGGTAAAAATCTGAAAAAGTCTAAACTTCAATATTAAAGAATTATATTTGAATATTTCCAAAGGAGGTTTTGGTAAAAATTTGAAAATATTTCTTAACTTATATAATTGTCAAAAAGTCTTAAAGTTTTGATAATGGTTTACGCACTGATTATACACTTTGATCATGCTCCCTCCAACTTTGCAAACTAGAAAGGAAAGGAAACATTACACACACATATAGGCTTATACATAGGCAATTATATAATTAGCACCAAGAGTACATAATACATAAGAGTGTGACAAGCGTCACACTCTATGTTATCAGCAGCTGAGCCATGCTCTGAACTTCACGATGGTGTATGCCTGCACGCTAGATTCGGCGGGAAAAAAACCCAGTGCGGGAAAACCCCCAAATTTCAAAATAAATTTTTTACTAACCATTAGCAGCAAAGAAAAATTCAATTGCGTAGCTCGTAGAGGACCCCCTTCTGTGTGAGGTCCAGGTGGCCAAAACTGAGATGGTGCCATTTCAAGCCAAATTTTCAAATTTCGCCAAGAACCGCGGGTAAGGGGGGACACCCGCAACCCAGAACACGTTTTCTATGTGATAGGATGCTTAATGCTAAGCAAATTTCAAAAATTTCCAAAATTTGCCATGTTTATAGAGGTCGGGGAAAAAACCAAGTGTAACTTTTTGGACTCGCAGAACCCAATCCGGCTACAAATTATTTTCTTATCAAGCCCTGTCTAGACTGTCATTTTGGTATATATCGGTTAAGTAATTAAGGTATTAGGGAAAGGGGGGGCATTCGTCAATTGTAAAATGATAGGTCTTTTTGCATGCGGCATGTAAAATCGGCGTCGCTGACTTCATATCTGCAGTTATTTTTCATATTCCTTATAATGATAGGTCAAACATCAAAATTTGCAGCATCAAGGGGTAATGGTTAGGGACAAAAAAATGTAGAGGGAGGGGAAAAAAAAAATTGTTTCACGGGGGTTCCTTCCTATTTCTTTGTCCCGAGGAAAAGTGACATCCGTCGAAATGAGGTTTACCGGCTTGGTCCAAATGCAATTTTGAGCTGTTCGCGTGAAAGAAGCATTCTCAGTTGAGTAACTAAGAACCATTTTTGGGGGGAGAAAAGCAGGGTTTTTTTCCCCACCCCTTGTTTTTTTTCCATTGGTAAAAATTCGCTGGCAGCTTGCCAAGCGTTCCAGGAAGGCGAGACCGACATTTTTGGACAGAGCACATGTTGTTCTCGTAGAAACTATTAAATAGGGGGGAATTTAGCTAGCGTGCAAATTTTGAATTTGGGGGTCAAAAATGCCAAAATTTTCAAAAGTAAAAGCTCAAAGGGGGCGATTGCAAATGGTGGCTCATGGGCCCCTACCAACTTGCAATTGCCTCTCCCTCTCATCGCCCAAACGGGGGGTTGGTTTTTTCCCCACCACTTGCGGGTTGGTTTTTCCCCGACCTCAGCAACATACGAAATTTTGAAAAGTCACACTCTTATGTATTATATGTATATACTCTTGTTAGCACTAATTAATTACTTGCTCTTTCGATATGGCATAGGCAAACGGTGGGGTGAAAAAAGGGGGTGGGTTCGCATGGGTTTTCCCGCGGGGGGGTTTCCCCGGGGGGTCGGAAAATCTCACCGGGGGAGAGAGACGTTTAAGGCCCCAGAGGGCAGGGCGGGGTTAGGTAGATTTTGTGTGTGTGATAAAAAGGTAGGCAAATGAAATGGGGGTTCCGCGCGTATATATGACATATATGTCATTAAATATTTTTCTCTTAATTCCAAATTATTGCAGCTATTTTTTGACGTCGTCCAAAACTTTTTGGGCTAAAGTTGTATTAGATGTGCTTCTTTCTGTAAAAGTCATTTATGAAACCTGATTACCTTATGCTGCAAGCAGATTATATTAGCGGCAGCTTTGGGTCCGCGTTTTATACCTTGCGTCCGCGTCCGCCTCCGCAAATTATACCTGTCATCCGCATCCGCGGATTATACCAAAAAGTGACGTACGCTTTTTATACCCCGAGTCTGCGTCCGCGTCCGCTTTTTATACTGGCCCCAGTTCCAGACGCAATTAGACGCGCGTACGTATGTAAGCGTCTCATGCGTTCGTGAGCATGAATATGCTACAATTATTTTTAAACGGTTAAAACGGCATGTTGCAATTAGAGGCGTCTGTGGGAGTTCGTTACTATGACTGCACCTTAACTTTCCAGGCATCGCTGTTTGGTTGTTGCAAATTATGTGTACGTACGTAAGTGTATATAAACGTAGACATACGTATATCAGGGTATTTTTAGGGATTTTTTCCGGGGAGGGGGGCTTCCCGGCCCCCCCCCGGGCCCGGAGGGAGGTTTTTTGCAAAAATGAGCCAAAAATGGTATTTTATGGCGTATGTTGCATGGTGAAACGCAAAAAGGCTCAAAAATGCCAGGATTTAAGCTAAAAATAGCTATTTTTACGAAAAAATCTCTGGCGAAGCCGGAAAATTTTTGAAAATTGGTTTATTTTTGGCAAAAATTAGGGCCTCCAAAAAAACCCGGAGGGGAAGCAAAAATCCCGGGAGCGGGCGATTTCGGGGGGAAGGCATTTTCGGGGGGAAGGTCAATTTCGGGTACAATGTGGGAAATGGTCAGTAGGCTAAAGCCCGGTTTACACTATCAAACTCCGTTTGACTTTATCAGATGGCACAAATTATCAGAGCAAACATTTTCTGTCCGACATGCAGTTTACACTGACCATCAAACAAGCAAGTAGTTTGCTACTGACAATTCCACAGCATCCAATCATATTCAGCTGCTGTTGCTTCACATAAATTTCTTGAAGCTATGTGAGTGGTCAGTTTCGTCTGATATCACACGGAAATTCTTTTGTCCAACAAAATTGCCGTGTCAGACTGAGTTAGATAATCGTTTATATACATGCGAGAATTTCGTCTGACATAAAATTTTTATCTGACAAAGTCAGACGAAAGTTTGATAGTGTCCCCTTAATTGTTTCGTTTTTACCTACAAATCCAAATATACGTATGCATACGTAGGTATATATAGAATATATACGCACAAACTCCTCCAATTGTCGGGAAGATCTAAAGCTGAACTGAACATATATATATACGCTCTGTAAGCTTCTGTTATGTATATATATATATATATATATAAATATGTTCTTGGATGAACACTTTACATATGGTACATTCATTGCATACGTATAAAGGGGATCGCCCGATAAGTGCGACACGTAGGAATATATGCTATCATATACGTATATATATATATATGTGAGCATTTTTTGCTGGTTCTTTTCTGGCTCAAAGTTACGTACGCTGAAACTATTGATCCTCCCTCTTTTCCTAGACTGAGCCGAGCCGGAGCCAGGCCGTCGGCTTCCTTTTTTCTTCTCCGTTCCCTACGATGATGAGGGCGCCTACTAGTCTCACTCACTGCAAACCAGTACGTAGTAGCCAATTGGTCAGTTGGTACTAAGTACTAACCGATTGTACGTATAGTACGTACGCAAAATATATGTAACGTACATATATATATATATATATATATATATATATATATATATATATATATATATATATATATATATATATATACATATATATATATATATATACGTATATTATGTGCTCACTCTTTTGCTTTCCATAATTTTCTAGTTTGCCTGTATATATATTTATTTTAATTTTGATCTATTTGCACTTTCTTACAATTTCTAATATATAATTAGTTTACGTTTAATATATATATATATATTAGAGATGCACCGGGGCCGCCACTACCGGGGCAGGGGCCGACCTCATCGTGGCCCCCGGCCGGGGCCGGGGCCGCCACTTTGGCCCCGGTACCGGGGCCGGGGCCGGGCCGGGGCCACAGAAATTGGGGGTCCAAATCGAAAATTTTCAAAATTTTTCTTGAAAATTAAAATTTTGCAAAAATGTGTGACATAAAAACGTCACAAGTTTATAGTTGTTTTCATTCCATATCAGCGCGCAAACAACCGATTTGTAACACTTTTTGACTTTCGAAAATTCAAAATTTTTGTTAAAAAAAATGTCCCCCCCCCCCACCGCCCCACCCCCCCCCCCCCCCCCCCCCCCCCCCCCAAAAAAATTTTTTTTTGGGGGGGGGGGGGGGGGGGGGGGGGGGGGGGGGGGGGGGGGGGGGGGGGGGGGGGGGGGGGGGGGGGGGGGGGGGGGGGGGGGGGGGGGGGGGGGCCGGGGCCGAGACCGGGAGCCTGACACCGGGGCCGGGGCCGGGACCGAGCCAGCCCCCGGGGCCAGAACCGTAAATATGCATCCCTAGCTTCTCTCTATGCTTTTGCTGTCTTCCTTTTCATATTTGTACCTATATATGCAGACTATGAGATTTCAAGGAAAACTTGGTTTGTTTTATTTGTTTCTTTTAATTTCATTTGATTTGTTGTTTATTTGCTTAGAATTGAGACTATCAACTTTTCGTCTGACTTTGTCAGATAAAAATTTTATGTCAAACAGAGGGCTATCGCATGTATATAAACGATTATCTAACTCAGTCTGACACGGCAATTTTGTTGGACAAAAAATTTCCGTGTGATATCGAACGAAACTGACCCTCCATAGCTTCAAGAAATTTATGTGAAGCAACAGCGGCTGAATATGAGTTGGATGCTGTGGAATTGTCAGTAACCCAAACTACTTGCCCATTTTGATGGTCAGTGTAAACTGCATGTCCCGGACAGAAAATGTTTGCTCTGATAATTTGTGCCATCTGATAAAGTCAAACGGAGTTTGATAATTCTCTAAACGAACTTTAGCCACCTTGACCATTCCCCACATTGTACCGAAATTGACTGCTTCCCCCCGAAAATGCCTTCCCCGAAATCACTTGTCAGGATTTTGCTTCCCTCGGGTTTTTTTAAGGCCTAATTTTGCAAAAATAAGACCAATTTTCAAAGATACCTCCTTCCTCGGAGATTTTTTTCGTAAAAATAGCTATTTTTAGCTTAAACCCTCATTACAATTGTACACGTTCCACCATGCAAAATAAAACCAAAAAATACCATTTTTAGCTCATTTTTTGCAGAAAACCTCCCCCGGGCCCGGGAGGCCGAGGAGGTTTTCTGCAAAATGAATAAATATTTTTTGGCGTATGTAAAAAATAATGCGAGTTAAACAAAAAAATAACTATTTTGAAAAATCTATAATGAAATTCTATTTAACAAAATAGAGCCTCCAAAACAGGCTAAATCCAAAGCCATTTTTGATGAAGTACCGGTTGTATCAGAAAACTCAGACGACGTGGCTTTTGGAATTATCAGAACGAAACATTTTCCATTTGCCGGTTACACTGACAAAACAAGCAAGTGAATTCAACATCCAATCATGTTGGAACGTCTGACTGAAATCGCACGGAAATTCACTTGTCCAACAAATTTATGGATTTGCTATATTTCGTCGATATAAAATTTTATCTGACAAAAACTAAACAACAAATCCAAATGAGAAATAAAACAAGCCAAGTTTTCAGAAATCACTTCCGCGCGAAAATATCATGAAACCACGTGAAGAAATGTTGTAGAAGCGCTCACCATATATGTTAGGGATGCACCGAGACTTGGCGGGCGGTCAACTTGCCGACTGGTATTTTCCTGAAATTCTGCTGAAGCTTTTGTAAATTTTTGACATTTTTTGACCAAAATTTTAATTTTCATCGATTTGTTTTTAAAATCTGAAATATAACAACTATAGTAACTTGCCGGTCACATTTTTGCAAAATTTGAATTTTCGAAAATTTTGAAAATTTTCGACACAATTTTGGTTATATTCGGCAAACTTGCCGGTTTGCCGGCAAACTTGACGGCCGGCAATTCCCGCGATGGGTCCAACTTTTAGTCACATCTGTGCTCTTCTCGCCAACAACGCTGATAGCAGCAACTGTAAGCTACGTGCTATGAAATAAATATGCCTTTCTGGTAAACCAAAATATGGAAAACTGAAAATGACACCATATATATATACCGTAACGTTGCGAGAAGCTATGAGCCCCCGTGCGACTCCCGTACAATCGGTGAGTACCAAAACAATACCGGCAAAACTGATTTGGCTCAGCCTGAACTGTAGGCACCTAAACTCGGAGAAAACCGTAGTGAAAAGGGGGAGGATCTTTCAGCGACCGCAACTTTGGCCAGAAAAAAACCGGCAAAAAAATATATATATATACGTATATGATAGCATATATTCCGTCTACATCTACAGTAATTCTGACACCGCCGCTAACAAAGTGTTCATCAAGAAACATATTTATATATATATATATATAACAAAGCTTAAAAACGTATGTGTTCCGAGTTCCCGCAACTTTAGATCTTCCGGTATTCTATATACCTACGTATGCATACGTATACAGTTTGGCGAAAACCAAAAACGAAACAATAGGCACTATCAAACTTTTCGTCTGACTTTTGTCAGATAAAAATTACGCTGTCGAACCTAAAATATATCTCAACGATATCTAGCTCAGTCTAGACATTTGTTGGACAAAATTTCCGTGTGATATCGAGGTACTCACAGCTTCAAGAAATTTATGTGAAGCAGCACGGCTGGTATGAATTTGATCGGTAGCAAAACTTGCTGTGATCGGTGTAAACATGTCAGACAGAAAATGTTTGCTCCCTAATTTTGTGCCATCTGTCAAACGGAGTTTGTGGTGTGAGCCGAGGTATGACTACATTATAGCCTTGAAATCCCCGGGTTCAAGCAATCGCCCGCCTCAGCCTCCCGAGGTGCTCACCTCATTTTGGAGGGCCCTATTTTATGAACCAATTTTCAAAAAATTTCGGAGGCAAAAAATAACAGCTTCATTGTACTACATTCCTAAACAAACACAGTAACTCATTTATTCCAGCGAGAGCCTGGCACTGTACCCTGATTCTATGTCTCGTTTCTCACTACATACTGTACATAATTTGCAACAACTAAACATGCCTGAAGATGGAACCGACTGGCTCCCGCATGCCGCCCGTTCATGAACCAACACCTTCACTCATGCATACCGCTACACACGTGGCGTCTGAGACCGGCAAAAGCAGTTGCCGAATCAGAACTCGGGAAACAAAAAAGCGTACGTCCCATAATCACCGGATGCAGATGACAGGCACTTAATTTGGGCAGACATGCCGAACTCTGGGAGTACAGTTTAAAGCTACCACTATATATCTTGCTTGCAACACGCAAATGTCAGGTTTCATAAATGACTTTTGCAAATGGCTTTAGCCCAAAAAGTTTGGACGACCGATAAACAACTCGTTAGAAGAAAAACTGTTAATACAGTATATGCAAAATATAGTAATAATTAGTGCTAACAAATATACACATATATTACATAAGGTGTGACAGGAAACGTGCACCTCTGTAACAACTGAGCCATGCTCTCTGCATGGCAGCCACCACAATTGGCGACACAATTGGACCCCCCTCCCCGCAAAAGATGAGACCCTGGTAGCCACAATTGCGTATGCTCACTTCAATAGGAAGGAACCCCTTTTGAAATGTGACTATCATTCGACCCCCCCACCAGCTTGGACTATATCATTTTTCAGACGAGAATGATGAATGCTTTGCCGGGGGTTCCCTTCCCTATTGGAAAAATGAAACATGCCACAAATACTGGGTACTCACAGTGCAGGGGTCCACCTAGAGTCGCAGTGCAGAGGGCTGTCCGGTGCGGTGGAAACATGGCTCAGCCTACTGTACAAAATTGTGACGCTTGTCACTACTGTAGGTATGTACTCTTGGTGTAATTATATAATTGCTAATGTCTCAGAAACTATATGTAACCGACCAGCCGATATTTGCTCACTACAGTTGCAAGTTGGAAGAAATTTTGTCAAATTGTGACTCATCTCAAAACTTTGCAGACAATTATATACCAAGACAAGGAAATGTGCCAGAACTTACCAAAACAGTATTCAGACTTTTTTCAGATTTTTTTTAAGGGTTAGTCTTGCCATCTGGTAGGCGGGCAAGGTAGGACAAGCCCCAAAGCATGCTCGGAAATGTTTATGCTAATAGTATTAGGCACTCAAGCTAGTGTCCACGCGACCTCAGCCACCTGAGTTCACAGCCTAGCTCGATATGGAGCCAGGTTACTGCTGAACTGAAACAAAGTTGAAACCATTCGGGCTCACCTTCACAGCAATCAGCTGCTATCAGGTATTCGTAAAATTTTGTGCCTGTTGATTCTTGAAAAGTGGCAACATGTCGGTAGGGCAGACTCGAGGTGGAAAGCAAGTCTTGTTTGACAAAAATGTTGATAAAATTTTATTATTAAAATAAGTTTATTTTAAAAGACTTTTATATAATTGTTCAATGTATTTATACTTCTTGGAGTATATCCACCCAGTTTCCCCATAAAATTGCACACCTGAAGACTGTACATGAAAATGAGTTGCCACCGACCAACCAAAAACACTGTGCATATTTATACTTATGTTGGCCCACATACATCGAGATGGCCATCCAGCTGCCAATTTAAAATATTCGGAGGTTGAGGTTGGTGCGCATCTTGGCCACTGCCTCGTTATATGTTTTGCTGCTTACCGCTTGGGATTAAGTCCACTTCAAATCAACAGCTCTATAACAATTCGTTTGAAAACTCGATGCACTAGACAAAAAAACAAAGAAGGGTAGTGACAAAAAAGAAAGTTTCTTTAATTCAAAGTTAAAAATTCAAACATTGATACAAAAACTATTCTGTAGTGTGCTATGTTTTAATTGGTAAAAAATAAAAAACGATAATATCAATTTCAAAAATTCGGTGAAACCAAACTACGTAGAGAGTATTCAAATAACTCCACCACTCTGGCGCGGCGCAATCTGAAACAGTACTTGTGAGCAGCAATACTGTCTTGAAAAACAGTACAACTGGCGGCACAATGCCGCCGATACCACGTGTCTTGAAATCATTGTAGTTAAAATGCGACCAAGGTACCTAGCCGATAGAACTTGTCGTGGCTCTTTCTTATTGCCAATACTTTCATAAGTTCAGCTTGTTCTGGGCACGACTCTCGACATTTAGATTTTTGGAAAAAAATCGACAACGCTGCTGCTGCTGTGGAGATATGTGACACCGCCACTTTTGCGCTGATAAAATTTGGTACGAGATATCACTGTACTTTCTAACTGCTACTACTAAATGGCAATTTGTTGTGACGTCAAATTTGCCGTCGTATCATATGTTGTTAGGTAACCTAACAAAAACTGGGTAATAGTGAAAAGAATGAAATAATTGTAAATGATGCCCGTAATTTTGGAGCATTACATGTGCTTCCTCGGAAATTGTTAGTCATTTTGTGAAACACATTTTTGAAGCAGGTGCTTAGCATGTGCTTGTTCACGTTCCCGCGAGTCCTCGTCGGCCTCCCCGAGTTGCGTCCGTTTTCCACGTCACTTTGTACGCCCGTCCGTCCTGCAGCTACCACGCGTCCGCCACGTCCGCCGCCCCGCGTCTTGGCCCACGGAACTGCGCCTTTAACAAAATGCGCTCGCTGCTCTAAAGCCAAGTTAGCAATCAGAATTTCAAGTCGAGATGGAGCAGTGTCTGCCTGCCTGGCGAAACGCAGAAATACGTGTGAAGGAAGTGTAGTGACGTAGATACCTTTATTATCTTGGGAGAAACCGTGGGGAGGGCTCAGGCATTTTTATGCTATATACCTGAAAGCTTACACCCGTAAATTTTTTAATGGTGCGTTTTGCCATAGGCTGAAATCTTGGAAATTTTCAGAAGCAGTTTTGTTGGCATTTTAATTTGGAAGTGTTTCACCATGCAAGCCCATAGCTCTTTGCACAGCCATTTTTATGCATTTGGAGAAGAAAATCTAATACCCTGGCAGGGAGGAATGCCCCAAACTCAGCTGCCATATTGATGAGATGGCAAGGAAAAACAACAAAGATATTTCTTTTGAGGAAACGGAAAAAGGCCTCAGACTACAGCGTTACTGACATTTCCTGATAATGTAATGTTTACTATTTCACAAATGCAGCTGGTGGGTGGGGGAGCAAATCTGACCGAAGTATTTGGAACGTTCAACATCATGGAAATATGCAGATATTTAGTATGAAGAAATCAGAACACCAACAGCTCTAAGCAATGGCCAACAGTAACTGAAGGATTTAACATTTTCGTCCAGCAATGACCCAACGGTGTTCGGCAAAACTGCCTCTGGAATCACATTTTGCGCATTGCAACTGTAGATACCAGGACGCTCCAAGCCTACAGGGATCACCTGGCACGGCACCACCTTCTGAGCTCAACCCTTGTACTGGTTGCCATACTGGAACAGTACCTACAAAAAAACTGTATTGTCGGCCATTATATATATATCATTGAAAACTGCTTCTGAATACATCTGCTTCAGAGAAAAATGGAAAAATGGAAGAAACGAATTTTTCCATTTTATGCATTTTTACAACTTACAGTACCTAATATTTCAACCTATAGGTGAGGTACGATACTCGGAGTCCTCTGCCCACCCCAATTCATAAAAAGCAGTGCTACATCATATACGTACATTGCAGTATATAACACGCGCACATGGGGACAGCAATGGTACCCCATAAAAAATGCCCCTACAACGAGCAAGGCGGGAGAAGCGTGTGATGGTGGGCGTGCACTGAACATTATAGATGCGCGCGTGTGACGGTAGCATTCCATCTGCCTCCAGCTGGCACATAACCAGGTATTTCTTGTCCGGGATCCCAGCACATTTTGCAGGGCTGCCTTCAACCATGCGTCTTGCCGGGAAGCTTTGGTCGCCGATAAAAGTTGGAAAATTTTAAAGGTAACTGATTACCAGTGTCGGCTGCTTTGCGCTGAAAAGAATTTCGGGGCCAGATGATGAGAAATTTTCTGGTATTTTTGTGACCATTCTTCTTATACCGGTTTAAAAAAAGCTATGTGGAAAACCGAGCTTTTGTTCATGCACCCAAATGCTTACCGGAAGACCCACCAAACTGAAAATTGCGCCTGAAAACGTGAAATTTCTGAAAAAATGGACGTTGTGTGAACTAGAGAGCTTGGGAGGTCTGGGGAGGGAATACTGTTCCCACCGACACGTCACTTTTCACGGTAAAAATCCGCGTACCCAACACCACGAGGGGTTCTGTGACATGGCCGAGATGCAACTTTTGTTTTCTACCGTACTGCCAGCTTCAAATTTGACTGAGTTAACACATAGACCCAGACTGACAGGGAGTTTGAGCTTTTGTTCTGTGCAACTCTCTAAAGCTTTTCACTTCCAGATTACAAAAATAAATCAAATGTCCTGATAGGCACTGGCTAAAATGGAAACTTAAGAGCTCAAACAGAGGTACAAATGGGTAC
>JASAND010017069.1:0-68523 GCA_030248195.1 Trissonchulus latispiculum
CTATTGCTCCAGCATCATCGCAACAGCTAATGAACTAACCCAGGAACTAACTTCTACCTAACCTAACGCAAGAAACTCGTAACACTAGTGGATTGGAGACTGGAAAAGACAAAGGTTTTTTAACGTAAGTTATGCTTAAAACCTTAGTTAAACTTCATAGTTTAAGCGAGTTTAGGAAATCATCATATGGAACAAAGTAAAGCAACATTTGGATACAAACATTAAAAACTGCAGCACAGCATTCGGGAAAAACAAAGCTTGTACGCAGGTGAAAGTTTTAGCCCGTCCTCTTTTTTTGATAGCTCTGCAATGTGTGGAATTTTTGAAACTATGCGTCTATCAAAAGATATTGAGCACACCATTATAGCAAGATTCCGCTGAGCCGAGTGTAGTGTAGGCACAGCGTGCCGAGCAACCAACTTAGCCGATATATTAGCTTTAATGAATAACTAATAGCAGTCAATTACAAACTATAACAGTTACGATCAGATGATTCTAAGGTAGAACTCTAACCGTGATAGATGGAATCCCCAGTTACAACATTCCCCCCTTGTTTAAGAAACAAAGTTCACAACACAAAAACGTAACAAAACAGCAGATTTGAAGTTAGATCTTATGAGATTAAATGTCAAGGATAGGTGTGTAAACATTTCGGTTTTCATTAGTTTTCTTTTCTCCTCCAGAACGATTTATAATTGTATTGTTCCACGATTCTTGATTGTCCGATGGTTGGTTGAGTTGGTCGGCATTTGGCGGATGGCTGGTTAAGCCGATCAAAATCTGGCGGATAAAACTAAGAACAAGGTTATGCCGTCTTAGATTTTGGCGTGATCAAACCGGTTAGGTACTGACTCCCTAGGCGACACTAAAGTCAGGTCATGACTTGCGGTAACGGTAGTGAAGAACGATGGTCGATGCTTTGGTAACGGCAGCAAGAAAGCACGATGGTCGATGCTTCCTCCAGTGTCCCGAGAAAGTGGCACCAAACGACCAGGTAAAATGACGCTTTGATTTAAAGGCAGAGTGTTAGATGCAGGGTATGGCGTTTCTTGACTGATCCCAATGATTTGATACTGGTAGACTTGAACGGCGGTCGATACATCTCTAAAACGACCCAACGGTCGTTCATTCGACGGTATGGCGGCATCACGCTTTGATGGCATAAACGCACACCATATCATCAGTTAATCCACCGACAGAGATTGCATGGGTGCCTTAGCAACTTTCGTCACCATAAATGTAGTGTAGGCACAGCGTGCCGAGCAACCAACTTAGCCGATGATATTAGCTTTAATGAATAACTAATAACAGTATATTACAAACTATAACAGTTAAGATCAGATCATTCGAAGGTAGAACTCTAACCGTGATAGATGGAATCCCCAGTTACAACACCGAGGCAAGGTGTAATTTCAGCAAAATTTTCGAGCACGTTTTCAGTTGCTTGGCAAGGCGGTGTTGAGCATTATCCTTTAGACTCTTCAGCTCTAACACTTTCCAAATATGGTGCCAACTGAATGATTTCTGCAAACCTCGTGCTGTAACAAAGCACGAAAATTTTGATGGAATTTCCGCTTTCCTTGATTCTGCGGAATCTCGATAAAATGGTGTACTCAAAATGTTTTGATAAGTTAAACTATGAGCTAAAGCTGCAAGCTAAACTGGAACAATCTATTGCGTGCGCCACGACTAGCTAGGTTTCCATCATCGAAAAATTGGTTCACATCTTAAAGTGCTGGTATCGCTTTGTGTAAATTGGACATTACAGGCTCCAATTCATTATGAAAGAGGATGAACCATTCAAAATATATTATTTTGGTGCTCTTTGACATTCTGGGACCAGTCCCGCACTTTTAGGTGAAAGGATAAGAAATTTTTATTTTTGCCATTATTCTCTCAGTGCGTAGTCGCTACACCGGAGTGGTTGTTATGGCTGGAAAGAGGGCACCAAAATGAACATTTTTGCTTTTACAGCCTTTGAGCTTTCTCTAGAGGTTGAGACAGTATAACCCAAAAACGACGTTTGGGGTCAAAATCGAGGTCATTTTCGAGGAAATCATTTTTAAAAATTACTGCCAAAGCTTACGGACCATTTTGTTTTCTTTATACGCAATTGATACACGGTCTAATTGCACATTTCATCAATGCCTATTAGCTGGTATTCGTTGCTTTAAGCTAGAGATTTGGCCGAACGACCATTTTAGCAAAATTGCGATTATTTTGTTTTGAACATTGATTTCTCAAAAACTACCCAATGGATTCGCGTGATTTTTGGCTGAATGAAAATTCGCCCTATTGCAGAGGGTCATTTTTCTTCGGTTTGAGCTAAAACATCTCCAGTTGCTTACTTAAAAAACTGCTTACAAAGTTGTGAAGTTTCGTGTCACAGCACATTTGCTGGATTTTCTGGAGTATTTACACGTTTTGAGCCAAATCCGAAAAATGTTCCTCGGCCCACATGTTCTTCATATCGTGCCACAAAAAGGATTCTACAGTTTTGAGAAATCGATGTTCAAAAATTTTTGGTCTATACTCAGCCTGCTAGATGTCAGTAAGTCAAAACTTTTTGCTATTGTTTTGCTAATTTTGCTAGGTTCGTAAGCTCATGTGAGTGTGCAGATTATAAGCTTTAAAAGGGTATAAAGCTGCTTCCAACTCCAAAACGTGTGAAAGTTACAGCGTTTCAAAAAACAGCACAAAAGCACTGCACAAACGCACTCCACCACCACTCCACTCCACCTAGTTTCAACTGCAATCTTTTACGTGTGCTCACTTTAAAATTATACGTCTGTTCTTAAGTTGCGTTCAATTCCATTAGTTTCCACTACCGGATATAGCATTTACGCAAACTACAAGCAAGCCTGGCTTACATTAGCTAAAATCCTATTATTTAGTTAAAGGGTAAATTTATACTCATTTGGCACCAGTACTCAATAGTGCCATTTATACTCAAATGTCACCGTACCCAAAAGGCACTAGAATGTCCTAAAATGGCACTCGCCTGTGCACAGATGGCACTTTTGTAAATTTAATTGACATCAAGTTTTATTTAAGTTTGTTTAAGCTTGAGTTGCGGGAATTAATGTTTTGAGGCCGGTATTTGAACCAAGAATGTATAATGGGTAACAAAGCTGCAAAATTCAAATTGGTTAGTTGTTGTTTTCTGAAGGAATGCAGACGTAATTTCAGCGTAACTTCACCAAGTTTGCTGCCGCAACTTCACAAAGCTTTTGTAATTTGAAGCAAGTTTAAAATAAAACTGTTTAATAGCATGGTGGCGCATGAGTACGAAACGTGCGAGTGCAGCGTTTGTTGCTTTTGGGCATGGGTGCCAGTTTAGTACAAAAGGTGCCATTTGAGTACTGTTATAGTGCAGTTTGAGCACTTAACAAAATTTCAATTAAAGGAAATGTTTACTTAACAATATGTACAATATTTTCCTGCCAATTCCGGCTGCTCCAGAAATACTTTATAGCTATCTAGTTACCTTAGTAACTTTTGCCATAATAGAAACGGTAATGAAATATTCAATGAAAATGTGCAAAAAGCATCAGAAAGCACATCGTGTGTTACAATAAAAAATCTGCGTTCTTTGGAGAGGTGGATGACGACACAATCTTATTGCATCAGCTGACTATTACTGCAAAGAGTAGGCCTTATTAATGAGCTGTGTGTGACAACCATGTGTGCTCGGTGATAGCGACAGAGGGTGTTTCATTCCTCCATTTTCGCCTAAAGCTCAATCCATGCCCGAAATCTGGTAGAATCCGATTCTTTGGGTAGAAAACAAGAACCAATTCTGCTATTTTACTGAAGTTGTTCCCTCACCCCCTTTCCCTCGACCAACTTTGCCTCCTTCTCATGTACCTAACACCTGCGAATAATTTGTGCGAAATAAGTGATGCATTGTCCTCACTATTTTAACCTGTCTGTCTCAGTTCAAAATCAAACATTTTACTGACAAAATTAATTTTAATATTGAGAAGGTTAAAAAAGGAAAAGGCATCAAAAAATTAAAGGATTGCCTTTAAATGTTCCATAACAGCTTATTCTTTTCAACTGGCTTAACAATGAAATGCTTTGAAGCAAAAGTGTGCAGAAGGTAGGTGGAAAATAGAAAAGAAACCACTGGAATAATGCCTTGGATTGTAAATTGATGATACATGAAAGCCCCATCATGACATGCCAGAAATAACCATAAGTCGGGTGTGGTAATTTGATGAGGTCGTTAGTCTGGAAGCAAGCAAGAGTAAGCAAAATAAGAAAAGGAAATGAGAAAATGGAACGAAATATACAGACGAAAATAAAACTCAGAATGTCAAAGGAAATGAAGTTGAACGAACAAGTCAAAATAATTACCCAGTCATAGGGAGTTAGTTCAATATGATACAAATCGAGAAGTCAAGAAAAGAAAATTATTAACTGTTTCAAGAATGATAAGTTTCCCAAAGGTTTTGAACAGAGAATACGTCTTTACCCCTTTTAGAAAGGAAGCCTGCAGACAAGCATCATTGCGGGAGCGGATAAATGTAAGAATGTCTTGGTAACATATCCACATTCATTAAACTTCTTGCTTGATATTCCTGAGCTGTTTTCAGCTACAAACTTTGCCAACAATCGGTCGTTCGTTTGTGATTTAATAAATCTTTTAATGTCTGTAATCGTTCCTAATCTAAACAGCAGCAGTAATGTATAAGCTGCATACGTTGTTGATCACGATTGGGTTTAGTGCTTCAACCGCTGCGTTGTTAACAGCATGATCCAGGCAAACGCTAAAATTTGCAATGGTTCTAGTGTGAAACTAACCCCCATGAATAGCCTACAAAGTACAATGATAAATATAATCTGAAACAGGAGACTCTAAGCAAGAATGCAGCTAATCAAGCAAGGAATATGTTCGTAGAATAAGAGCACTCCTAGCAAACCATAAGCAAGATATTATTACAATTTCTAATAAAACTACTGGATCCTCTGATGACAAGTACATTGGCTTCTAACACGCTCTGGCCTAACCTCTTCTGACCTCGCTCATGTATTTTTATAATAATTGGTCAGGGCTTGAAGGATTAGGGCAGAAAGACTCTGATTAAGTAATGAGAAGCCTCTTATTCTAATCCCTATGGCTACCATTTCTAATTCGACTAACGGAGAAATATTCAAATTTTGTTGAGTTTCATAACCTTTATTGTTTTGCTATGGCAGCTACATGTTTCTCTTGTTCATATGTCTTAATTAGATTACACCTTTTCTTGGCACAGCCGGATATCCTCCAGGCTTGGATCGTATAGGAAGTAAATCCCGCGGAGTTTCCCCACAAACTGTCACGCACCAAAGTATTACTGTTTTCATTCAACAGAACACTAAGAGTTTTACATTAAAGTGAGTTTTACGAAAGCATCAATAAACAGCTTACAACAAGTGTTAGTTGTCTCGGAGTTGCTAATTACTAATAAGCAATCACATTTTACGTAAACATCTTTATGTTCAAACAAACCGCATAAAAACCAATTTGGACAAATACAATGACTTTATAACACAAGAACTAAAGTAATTATGCAACTTATTGCAGCCTAGTTTTCTTGGTTTGTGGTTCACAAGCCGGCTTACTCGTGTCAACCTTTCGACTTCTTGACAATAATTGATGAAACTCCCTGGAAAATGTTTGATTGAAACATGCATAGAATATGATATTAGTACCAAAACTAATTTGGTAAATAGATCTAAGAAACAATACCACCATTTGACTATTACTATTTGTAAGAGGCACACTAGCACCGTAGATAGGGGCAGGGAGGGAAAATCCCACAAAAGCAATAAATGAATACAGCATCATTTTTGATCCGTCAGCTCGTTTCTTAGACTCCTCTAAGCTCGCAACTGTTTTTCGAGTTTTGATGTGAATATATATTGCTGAATAGCATAACAAGACAATTCCACAAGAACAATAAATAAACACAATATCGTTCATTTCCTTCCAACGCTGGTCAGTTTTAATCAGCATACATCCTTTTCCCGGAACTGCCTGAAAACCTCCAAATACTTGTGAACCCCCTAAACCGAAAATAGACACCAGTGGAATCCCCCATACCACCACGCACCAAATGGCCACTGCTTTTTTACGACTGAACAGTGCTTTATAGTGCAGTGGCATGAAAACAGCAATAAAGCGATTTATAGCAATCACCGCTTGACCCAATGGTTTGGTAACAACGAACGTGTGTCTAAATGGTGCAAACCACTGGCACACGATGTCTAGGGTTTTCCATGCCAAGTGGTCAGTCAATGTTTGTTTCATTTGGAATGCTTGAATACTCCAGAGCAGAACGCCTGAATAACCGGCAAAACAATCGGTAACTGCAAGAAGTAGGACCAATAAATATGTTGGCTCTACTCGAAGCTTAGCTGACGTTCCGATCGTGGCGATAATAAGTACATTGGCTGCTCCAACAAAACATCCAATGAAGGACTTTAAAATCATGACATCTTGTTTGCTAATTATTGACTTAGACACAAAACTAGAATTATCCATTTTCGAAAATTCCTCGGGTTTGCAATTAGCTTAGCTAGATTCTATAACAATAAAGCAATTTTTCACAAAGAAAACCGTACAACAAATGTGTGATTCAATATACCATGGTCATACACTAAGCCCTATTATATTATATATCAAACATTAGGATGCATTCCCCACACTAGGTTCAAAACAGGGACACTTTTCTTCAATGCATTGTTGCTAAATGAAGTAACTAAATTAATACATTAATTAAGCAAATTAAATTTAAATTAGAGATACTAGTTTTTTAGATAAAAACGCATAGGTGCATATAATTGTAACACATAGATAATCTTTGTATCTCTGTATCTCTGTATCAAACGGTCCAATTTAACGCCAAATTAAATCCGCATAAACTTCAGCACCAGGAAATCTTTCTAAGTATATGTTTGAAAAGAATGAGTCATTCGTGCAATACAAGGAGAAAACAGAGAAGATAAGATAAGAAAGGATAATCACTTGCTATGATCATTCCTATAATTGAAACGATGCTGCTAGTAATGTAAGTACACCATTTAATACAGCATTTTCTCACAGCATCAGTTGACACAGCTATAATAGTGATCCTATTTTGTGCCTACAGAGAAAATTATTGCCTACTGCAAATAACAAACGATTTCAATAAATTTCAATAAATTAAATTCAGTAGTTATCTGCTGCATTATGGAATTGGAACGTATTTCTGTCCAACCAAAACAGAATTAGCTCTAAACTAAAGTTTTCAACCTCTCCTCGTGGGATCCAATGCCTCTAATGAATTGTATGGCTCAGATATATGTGTAGCTTAAATATTAAACACCATGGATGAGAATGAACTAAATTCCGTTTATGTAATCGCTGTGCATGCCGGTGTGGACTGGATTGGATCCGGAGTCTGGACAAAATGGACTGTATAGACTTTTCTGGATCGCCGTAGTATTTTCTCGAAAAAATGTTTCAAAAGATTTTATCTTAATTTTATTTGAATGTTCAATTTTCTGTTGAGAATATGTTTCTTCCGCATCTTATTTATAGAATATTATCAAAAAAACGGTGGTAGTGTTAGGTAAGCCCTGTAGGTCAGGGCATTGTATTGTAGTTACTATAAAAAGTTCTTCGAACCATTAAGCATGTAATTTATTCACGCCGTGTCGTTTTCAGGACATATATTTGCAGTTTTTACTTAACATATTTCGGTTTATTGCCATAGAAACTAGTAGCTGTGAAAATATTTTGGGAGTCGCTGCCCATCCAGGAATACAGTTCTGTCTAAGTGCAAACTGCAAGTTAGTGTCTCATTTTAGGATTGAAAAACAGTAGATTTCTTAAATATTTACTACAAGATAGTCCTGTAGTATGCTGCTTCAGTTTCAGCAGTAAGTGCAAACGTATGACTTCGTTCAAAGTGCTAAAGGCTCCGATATGACTAACCGCGGAGCCTTACTGGAAGACTAGTTCCATTGTGTTTCCCAATTTTCGACAAAATTTTTGTTAAGGTCTGTATGAACGGAAACAGAGATTTTTAATCATAATTTGTAATTTTGTACGTATTTTTGCTAAATAAATTTTCCCAAAGCCAAAAGATTCGAATTAATGCCGGTGATATTACTTATTTAAATTAATTAATGCATACGTCAAAATTCTCTACGCAGAAAGCAGACCTTAAGTACCCCATAACGGGCTAGTTCGTGCATGGTAAGCTAACCGGATGTAGGTGACAACTGGTCAGCTAGCCTTAACTTGCATAGTGCTTTTAATAGCTTTAAGCTAAGGCTAACTAAACAGTTGTCGCCTACACCGGGTTAGAGATGAGATCAGGGCCCAGAAAGCCGTGCGGACCTGATGTCCAGTCAGGGCCGGCCGGGCCGGGCCTGAGATAAAAATTGGTGACCCGGGTTAGCTTAGCATGCACGAACTAGCCCGTTGTGGGGTACTTAAGGTCTGCTTTCTGCACAGAGAGTTTTGGCGTATGCATAAGTATTAATCGTTGACGTCTACTGCTGAACTACGTTTACTACCTGATTGTCTACTACTGAAATTTAACTAACGTATGTCCCGATCGGATCCCCGTCTAACTACGGCTTTAGTAATTTTGGAAGTCAATCCGAACTACATCACCACTCTTCGCAGTCATCCGTTTTGGGGTTTTTCTTAATTACTGGCCAGTGCCAAGCTAAAGATAAAATTGCAGTAAGCCTATACAATTTTTAGCCCACGAATCTCGAATAAATTAATGTCTACCCACCTAACAGATAGTAAAATCTAAACCAAAATGTAATAAATTTATACTCCTGGGAACCCACCAACATCGTATAATTTGTATGACTCAGATGAGATATCTGCGGCTAAATATTACACGCCTTGGACGAAGTTCTTACTTGTTATACAAGCAACACAGCACAATACAAATACAGTGAAAAAACCAAAACTAAACTAATTATGTTGAACATTGCTACCTAGCACGTAGCTAGGTCTGCAGTTCACAAGCTTCCTTATTCATGTATCTTTACGACATCTAGCAAATAATTGGCGAAATTCTCTGGAGAATGTTTGGTTAAAGTATACATAAAATATGAGATTAGTGCCAAAACTGATTTGGTATGCAGCTCTAAGTAAGAACATCACCATTTTACTGCTGTCATTTCGAAACGTCCCACTGGCAGCGTAGATCGGCGCAGGAAGGGAAAACGCTACAAAAGCTATGAATGAATACAGCATCATTTTTGAGCCGTCAGCTCGCCTCTTAGATTCTTCTAAGCTTGCAACGCTTTTTCGCGTTTTGATGTGGATAAATATTGCTGAATAGCAAAACAAGACAATTCCACATGGACAATATATGAAGACAACATCACTAATTGTTTTCCAGAGTTTTCCAATCAGGCTACATCCTTTTCCTGGAACCGCCCGAAATCCTCCAAAAGTTTGTGAGCCACCCAAACCAAAAATGAAAGCCAGCGGAAATCCCCATACCAGGACGAACCAAATTATCACTGCTTTCTTACGACTGAACAGTGCCTGGTAGCTTAGTGGCTTGAAGACGGCAATAAACCGATTTACAGCAATCACCGCTTGACCCAATGGTTTGGTAACAACGAATGTATGTCTCCATGGTGCAAACCACTGGCACATGATGTCTAGGGTTTTATATACCAACTGGTCAGATAATGTTTGTTCCATTTTCAATGCCTGAATACCCCAAAGCAGAATGCCCGAATAGCACGAAATACAGTCAGCTACGGCCAGCAGAGATACCAATATGTAGGTTGGCTCTGCTCGAAGCTTAGCTGAAATAGCAATCGTGGCAATAACCAGTATATTTGCGAGTCCAACAAAACATCCAATAAACGAATTCAAAATCATTGCATCTTGCTTATTAAACGCTGACATAAATTCCGTGGTGGAATTATCCATTCTCTAAACTATTTGTATCGCCCGTTTATAAATCTATGGCAACAAAACGATAATTTTAGAATGACAAGTATTACTCGTGGACTCCTCCCCAAAAGCAAATTGCTCAAATCACGATGTTGTTCGAACGGAATTAAAAACAGAGGATTTGTTTTTCTTGGACTTCATGCACAAGTGCCACAAAAGCGTCGGGCGTACCAATTGTTGTATGTACACATTAAAAGTGTACTCCTGATATTTCATTTCTGCTCTAGCTAAGGATGCATTAACAAGATTAGATGCTTGGAAAGGCTGATTTTGTCAAACAAATTTGCAAAATTCCGCAAATATTGTTTCGGAGCGGTTAAAACTTCCTGCCTGAATTAAACAGATTCTAGTTTAATCATTTCTTATGCAATAACTGATTTTTGCAATAACATGAGTATGAGCATTTGATAGGAAACACTGATCATTTGCATACATATTTCAATTCCTACAGGATTTTCTCACAGTACCAATTATCATAGACTTGATGGCTTTCTTTCCTCTTGCTCTATACCTTCTGACACAATTATCAAAGGTACGTAATACATAACAGTCAAGACATTTCAATTCTCAGCTAACTAAGCTAAATTTTGACTTAAGGTGGTGGTACTGGTATCCTTTTATGAAGTGCTTTTGTGGTGAGTTTTTGAAACGCTATAACTTATAACGCAATTTTGGGAGTTGGAAATGGCTTACATCATTTTAAAGCTTAATTAATATAACAATAACGCTTACTGTTTGTTTGAATTATTTGACTGTCTACTACTGAAAAATAAACTTATGTACCGATCGGATCCCCGTCTAACTACGGCATTGGTAATTTTGGGAGTCAATCTGAACCATATCACTACTTTCGAGTTTTTCTTAATTACTGGCCAGTGCCAAGCTAAAGATAAAAGTGCAGTATGCCTACATAATTTTTAGCCCACGAATCTCGTATAAATTAATGTCTACCCACCTAACAGATAGTAAAATCTAAACCAAAATGTAATAAATTTATACTCTTGGGAACCCACGAACATCGTATAATTTGTATGACTCAGATGAGATATCTGCTGCTAAATATTACACGCCATGGATTAGAATAAAATTCTTGATGTTCTTTGTGGACCGCACTACTGTCAACTGTATCAGAATTCCTGACAGTATCTGCGCAAACAAAAGAAGATAGATTGAACCTAAGAAACTGTAGAAAAGCTACACAAGAAAGGATCCCGATAAACTAAAGTGCCTACCTTCATCAGTATCCCTTTTTAGACATCAAACTTTTAGGTTGCCCCTTTATGAAAATAGTTCAGCTGTGTAAAACCAGTGGCTTTTTTGGGATGATTTGTATTAACCTTTTCGTGTTAAATTCACGTTCAGCTAGAAATTACGTTTTAAGTAATTTCTCCACAAAAAGTACTTATCTGTAAATTCTTACTGCTCGTATAGATTAATAAGTTTTTAGTAGCATAGAAGGGATCTTACAAGTTTGTTGCTATTTAACAGTCATAAACAAGAACAAGTAAACCATTCATACATTTAATTAATACCAAACCGGCGGAATCAACCGAGAGCAGGTTAGTGTTAGAGATATTGAGGACGATGACCAAAAGTTTGAGCGCTGTGTAAAAGCAAATGAGCTACAACTTGTCAAAATGTTAATCTATACTAGGTAGCGTTTTAATATCCATAGGAGGTGTTTTTGCGTTAGCTCAGCGCGTTTTGTAGAAATTTTCAAAGTTGGATGAAGTCGGTTTTTGCACAATTCTGACTTACTAAAATGCCACCGAAGAAATGTTTCGTCATGCCCTGAACTAACCATTCACTGGACAAATTTCGATTATAGATATTAACACAGTACACAAATAGAGGTTCAATTTGCATACGCACAATCCCGACTGCTGCTTGGGAGTTGATCACATTTTTGGTCACCGCGCTTACGTTTTGCCTGAAAATACGCTATTTTCTCAAACTTTTGAATATAATGGTCCATAAGTCCTGTGAAATCCGAGATAGTCCAACCAAATTTGCGGTGCCAATTTGCACATATGAAAGGAAGGTGTATGCTAAGTTTCACTGCAATTGCGGGTGTTGAACTATGGATGCATGCCTCAGTTCGATGTCACGGAGCCCTAGAGACAAAAAATGACAAATTTTCAAATTTTCCAAATATAGCCAAATTCTACATCAAATTGAAGCTCTCGATGCCCTGTACATTTCGCCTTCTAGCACCAAGTCTCTACAACGCAGTATGAGAAAGTTAGAGCGGGTTAAAGTTTGAAGTAAATAACAGTCGGATGAGCTTGATCAAATCTTTCAAGCACTGTTACTTGCTAGCTACTTGGCGTATCATTTTCATTTGTGCAGCAATAAATAGCCCCAGATAGATGCTTTAATTTGATGTATTGGCTAGGCCGAAGTTCTTTGTCACCCTATGTGTACACGACTTCGAGACCCTCAAAGAGGTATAGTGACGTAAATACTCAATTGTAGGGATTTGAACTGCAATATCTCTTAACTGGATTGACCCTGGACTCTAAAAATTTGTCTTGCTTATGGACACATATGGGAGTATATTATATCCGAAAATGAGCGAAATCGGCCACTATAAATTTTGGTACCCGGCGACCCGCCCCCTTGTTGCACCCAAAGTGATTAAACTGTATATCAATTATTTTATTATTAAACATAATTAGAATGCTTTAGCTTTTATTTAAGGTGGTGGTATCCTTTTGTGCAGTGTTTTTGTGGTGATTTTTTTGAAACGCTATAACTTTCGCAATTTTGGGAGTTGTAAAGAGCTTTATACATCATTTTAAAGCTTATAATATGTAGATTCTCATAAGAGTACGAAACTAGCAAAATTGGCAAAAAATAGCAAACATTGTCTGACATACTAACATCTTACAGGCAGAATACAGACCAAAAATTTTTGAACATCGATTTCTCAAAACTGTGGAATCGGCCGAAATTTTTTCTTGTGCGGACCTCTAAAGGACATGTGGGCCGAGGGACATTTTTTTTGGATTTGGCTCAGCAGGTCTTAACGGTCAAGAAAATCCACTAAATGTGCGGTGATACGAAATTTCGCAACTTTGCATTGAGTTTTTTCGCAACTGGAGATGTTTTAGCTCAAACCAAGAAAAATGTCCCTCCGCAATAGTGCGAATTCTCATCCTGCCAAAAATCAAGCCAATCGATTGGGTAGTTTTTGAGAAATCGATGTTCAAAACAAAATAATCGCAGTTTTGCCAAAATCGTTTTTCTGCCAAATCTCTAGCTTAGAGCAACAAACTCCGGCTAATAGGCATTGATAAAATGTGCAATGAGACTGTGTATCGATCGAGTATGAATAAACCAAAATTGTCCATATGATTTGGCAGTAATTTTGAAAAAACTGATTTTCTCGAAAACGGCCATTTTTGGACCCCAAAAATCGTTTTTTGCTTATACTGACTTAACCACTAGAGATAGCTCAAAAGTTGTAAAAGCAAAAATGTTCATTTCTGTGCTCTCTATCCAGCCATACCAACCAATCCGGTGTTGTGTCGACTATGTACTGAGAGAATAATGGCAAAAACCAAAAATTTCTTATCTTTGCACCTAAAAATGCGGGACTGGTCCCAGAATGTTAAAGAGCACCGAAATAGTATATTTGGAAAGTTTCATCCACTTTCATAAAGAATTGAAGCCTATAGGATCAAATTTACACAAAGCGATACCAGCACCTTAAGCACCCGTGTCTAAAGCACAAAGCACTAAAGGACCATGAGCATGAACCGGGCTTTAGGATCATTTAGACACTTTCTTGATTTTTGTACATTATTATTCATTTGTGTATAACAATGAATGGTTTTATTAATCGTTCTGTATTACTGCAGTTTACAGCTACTTATTCATTCCAATTAGTATTATAGATGCAATTTGCATCCAAACATGCTCCATTCCTGGTTGCATATTAAATATTCCGCTTGTTTTACTGTTTTTGTTGCATAAAAAGTGTTGTGTGTCCATTTTGTCAACAGAAAAACCCTATAAATGTGGTAAGATCACGCAGCCAATCAGAATCTTGCAAATTAATTTTCAATTTATGCGGTTTCCGAGTGGAGGTTTTAAAACAGACTGACAACTTACTTAAGGGGGGGCTACGAACGGTTTTGCCCAACTACTTCAGAGAGACCTACCTTTTGGCACATGATTAGCTAACATATCAAGGTTAAATAGTCCGTAGTGGGCATTATTATATCTAACACACATCGATTCTGGCACTACGCCAAAGTCGAAATTTTGGTGCGAAAAGTGGGTTTTTTGAAAAAGTTTTCTGAACTCTGGTGGATTAACGGTTTGACCAATTCTGAAACTTTTTGCCACAACTGTTAACTGTTACCATTGCTAAATTTTAAAAGTATCCCGGCATTCGAGCGTTGCTTCCTTCTTCAGCTATAACAGCTCAAAGTTTGAAATTTGACAAAAAGTTGCGATGTGACCGTGCGCCGTTTTCGATCTAATAAAATTGACAGCCCCCTAGCGATCGAAAAATCTTTCGGCCACAATCTTTTTAACCTAACTTTTTCATTTTCCTATGTTTAACACGTGTCAAGGTCACCTTTGAACGGCTCTACTGAACGATAGAAGCAATATTACACAAACGCACTTGTCTTGTTTTGGCATATACTTCTTGGCATATTTCTATGGTTGCCTTCTAATTGAGCACATTCTTGATAAATCAATAAAGAATTTAGTATTTAAAAATTATTAGAGTTTATGCTTTCCAAGCGAACCAGGTTTTTTAGTTCAATAGTCAAAAAGTACTGCTGAAAAGTTGTTTATAGATATTTTATTAAAAGTTTTAAAGAACTTCAATTTGCAAATGGCTGTCTTTTAGCAGTTGATGGAAACACTGCATTGGCTGTGTCTAGAACCTGTAATAAACGGAATAGCTATAAAGTTAAAACATAGAACTTTCAAATTGTTTTAAATTAAATATTTAAAGTTACATACTTCGAAACTGATGATACGCATACAACGTTATAACAACAAACAACGTTATTTAAGGCTATACTACAGTTACAGATGACAATGGTCATATTTGTTTACAGTAGCGATTTAGATTGCTTTGCCGTAGTCAGGACATTTATATCATAGTTTGCACGGCTAAGCCCGTCCTTTTCAGAGTGTAGTTCCAGATAAAGTGGAGTGAAATTAAAATTGACTCTGTTCATGAATACATGGAGTTAATTTTAACTACTTTTAACTCTTTTTAACCCCGCCACATTTAACCCTGCAGGGTCAAGGAGGATTAAAACACGCAGCTATAGGTCAAGTTCAAAAGTTGATTTAAATTCTACTCCGCTCTACTCCACTCTACTCTGTTCTACCTTTTCTTGCAAAGGCCCTTAGCGTCAAGAACTGTCACAACATTGATCTTCGAGTGATCAAATGCGTCAGTTTGTACTGACAGGATCTTTACTGGATAGCAGGAGACCACAGCTGATTTGTTTATAAATAAGTATTAAGCACCATAATGACAGACTCGGCAGTGCAATATAGTTTTCATATAAAACATTTATGATAGTTCTGTTCACGATAACAATGATTTCCTGAATATGCTGTTCACAGAAGCCCTAATGACTGGATTACAAAGATACAATATGTAGGGACTTGAAGAAGAATTAAGTACACCCACAAACATTGCGTACTTTGGCTGTAGGTGAAATACAACGAACGCAGCGCTTAGTAATGTAGAAATCAGTACAGACTGTATTAAAAGGCGAACTTCCCGAAAATACATCTTTTTAGCTGATTGCATATTAGCTAAATTGGGTGCTACGGCCGAATGATTTTTGGCACAGAGTTTGCAAAGGACAGTGAAATATCCAAGAAAGGTAACTGATATAATCAACAACGGACAATACTTAAAAATCAAAAGGCCGGGCCCGCGAATCGACGGTGTGCATGTGACATAATTATAGCCAAATGCAACGAACTTTGGATTGCAACCAAGGATAACCTCGTAGCCAAAATTACGCAAACCACTTCCGCAAATTGTGATTCCGAGAGTTAAAATAGCACCTATCTTCACGGAACATAGATTAAAGTCGGCGTACCACTTTGGAACAAATACTGCCGCAATTCGGTGAACTGCCATAAGCAATCCTACCCACAACAAGACGTTAAAAAGAAACAGAATGAAGAAACCACTTGTTGCATTGATAACTCGATTGTAAGGTTCATAGCCGAGATAAATATATGGAACCCCGTGGCATAGTATAATTAATATAATGGCAATATCTGCTACAGACATGCATAATAGCAGTAAGGCATACAAGATAAATAGCTGTCTGCGATTATAAAACAAAGCGTAAATTATGGGAAAATATCCAATTAAGCCCAACAACCCACAAGTCAGGCAGATAACCATGTATTTCAGGCGAAATGATTCAGTAGTATACAAAGTGTCGCTGTTGTTAAAAGTAGCGTTTCGAATCATTGTGTTGAAGTTCTTTTAGCTCAAAAACAGCAACAATCCCTGTGCTAAAAAGTACACAAAGTTTTCAAATATTTGCAAAAATCTATATTTCAAATAGTAGATTTCTTATTCTTTTCACAATATTCATCTACATATTACTTTAAAACTTCAACCAATCCGAAATAATTCAAGCTTGCAGATATTGTGAAAGCAAGGTCATTGACCTTTCCTTAGATTGAAAGAATCCACCACATAATTGTCTCTGTTTTCTGTTTGCTTAGCACCATGCAAAACCAATTTTCAAGCCAATTCTGATTGGAACATTAGAAATACTATGACATAGCAGAAGCTTATTTACGTATCAGTATTCAGTAGGGTTTCTGAGTATTACGAAAATAAAATCAGAATAAGTATCAGCTATAAATACAAATAACACAGAGAGGACTGGTGGTACCAATCTAATTAGAATGCATCCGTGCGCTTATGTGCATCATGCTTAGGACGAAATATAAATAATGATGAAATTTTGCTTCATAAGCTGACGGTAACAATTCTAAAAGTTAGCGCTCTATCGAAAGATATAAATTTGGTTGAACTTAAGTGTTACCAACACATGTCCAGTATTTTGAGTACTGTCTAGCTTCGTAAGAAATAGTCGACAGTCAGTAAAGTGAGAAAGCTAGGGGAGTTGGTTGTTGGTTGTTTTTGGAAGGTTGAGTGGGGGCACGCTTTGGTCTTACTATTTTGGGGACAATTGAAATTGTGCGAGTCACTGTTTGTCATTTCGGCTTAATTCGTTTGTTTGGATTAATTCCCGGAGGTTTATAAAATTTATTTCGTTGCAAACGTGTTGCTTTACTTTTATGTAATTTACAATAAATTGAATTGAACCATTGAAATCGCATACCACAGTAGTAGCTTGTGACCTGACAATTCAAAATTTAACCGAGAGTTAAGGAGGCAGCTCATTTTGCTAAAAATTATATGGCTCTAACAAACTTAAGCCTATGAAAATTAACTAAGTCAATAACGATAACTCTTATTTACTTACCATCTTTAAACTATAATGTAATGCAAACAAAATTAGGTTACATTTTCTCCGCAGTTTTAAAAATGTTTCAAAATTCAAGCATTTTAGAATCTTCTAATCTGGGCTTTCAGAGCATGTATTTCATTTCTCTACTTAACATAAATTTGAAAAATTCTCTGAAAACTATTTATTTCGGTCCAATTAAAGCTTTCTCGACTGTAGTAGTCAAGATCAATAAACAGATTAGTAATAATGTTGTTGCCTCTGACAGCCGCAAGAGGAAACAAAATACAAAGCGGCACACATAGAACCAGAAATAAGTGGGGAAACTACAAAGAAAGTCATCAAACAAGAAAGAGAACAATATCTTCAGACAAAAATAACTCCAATTATGTGGAAGAACAAAGCACAATAATTAGAAGCTAAAAAGGAATTTTAAATATAGAACAACTTGAGATCAAGTTAAGTGAAGTTGGGCAAAGGAAACTAAGTCAAGAAACAAATGAGTTTTCCAACAATTACAGAGAAGACTGTCCTTTATCGCTCTTGAAAAAGGAAGTTCACCCGCGCAGAAAATATCCCTTTTCAGTTTTACGGCAATACTGTTGGCAACCAATGAAAGTTCAGATTTAAATAATTTAAATGATTTGTATATAAAACATAATTTGCATAATAACCCCCAAGTGTGGACAGCTTCCCAAAAACCTCATCATCTGCCAAGATGATTTTCGTTCTATGTTAGGAAAATCGTATTGAAATTGATTCAACAGTTTCTCACAGTATCAATTGAGATAGTGATGGATAATAATGATCCTAGTTTTTAGAGAGCCCTTGTATCTATTCAGACAATTATCACAAACCGGCATATAGGATAGAAGCCAAGAAAATGAAGAGGAAAGTTTATCGCTAAGGCTATGCTCCATTCACAGCTGCATTGCCATGCTCATCCCCTTATTGTGTACATAGTGACCACAACGCAAAGGAGAATCCCGTCTTTTATGTGCAACTTAAGTTATTTCACTTACATCTTAGCTTTCACATTTTGAGAACGCAGGTTCTATATACTTTCAATTAGGTAATTTAACAACTGAGACAACCTACCAACAGCTATTGCAAACTTAACTGAGGCCCAATATTATCAGGGTTTACTTCCTGGTTTATGGCAATGCCCCAAGCTTTTTATATATGCTGGCAGCAAACACACACGCGGCACACAAACTTGGCGAAGCACGAATACTGCATTTGGACTAGAGTAGAGTTGACCGTGAGCGAGTGTAGACTTAACGTATAAAAACTTTCTATATAACATCTAAATACAAATTTCATAAGTATGGATATAGGCAATAGATAGCTTATGCAGCTTATCAGACGGCAGGGTTTGAAATGAATGTAGTGTCTTGTGTCCGAAGGTTTAATAGTCGACGCGCGTAGCATATTAAGACAACTTAAGTTTGAATTAATTTCCAAAAAGTCTACGTAGAATTTTGGAATAAATGTGACGACACTTCGGTGAATTGCAGTAAGCAATTCTATACATGACAAGACCTTAGAAAGAAAAGAATGCAAATGCCTACAATTCTACTGATAATTTGAATTGAAAATATGAAATCTCTTGGCAGAGTTTAACTAATTATATCTGCAACAAGCATGCATAATGATGGTAACTCGAACAAATTGAATGGTTGATTGCGATTGAAAAATAAGTACAAGCAAGAGTACATAGTATATAAGTGTCGGACAGCTGGCAGGTTTTCGTCTTAGCTGCAGGTACATGCTATGTTAGGTAACGACTAACTCCCCACAAATTTGTATTTTCACTTCAAATAAATTCGACAGTTATCCTTGGTTTCTAAGGCTCGAAGCAGACACAAATTGGACGCATATAGGCGTTGGGTTTTCCAGCATTAAGACTTACAAATACGGCGAGTGAGCATACAGAAACGTGTACTGGGTACTGGTTTCTGGGGGTCACTAGGTACACTAGGTACACTAGGTACTAGGTAGCTCATAAACGCATAAATGCCTGCCATTAAAAGCACATGGTTAGTGAATTAGCAATTCGTAATCGCGGAATTTAATACAATTTAAACTATTATTTAAAGTAATTTAAATTTAGTAGCGCTTAAAATTACGCGCTGCAAAGGCATTCTACTTTTACTCCCGAACATTATGTTCCCACAAACACTGTGGATGTAGAGTCCTTCTTTCGAACTCAAAAATCCTTTTCTAAGAATAGACCTGCCCTAGGGTAACAATTTAATTAGTACGACATAAAATTGACATTCCTTGTCTATTCAATCGGGGATAAACTGATGATTGCTTTCATTTCAATATCAGAGGTGCTACATTGGCTATTTAGTTTAGGAAAATCAAAACTGGTACAGATTTTAGCTTTAACTATTAATGATTAGCTAATTGGTGTCTAGTCACTGGATTTATTAAAAATAATTAATTATCTGTTCTATTATAATTGGATATAATTATATATAATATCTATTCTACTATTATAAGTTAAAACTATATTAGTCAGAGTAAAGCAGGTCCGCCCTGACAAAAACTGATTAAAAGAGTAGACTAAGTGAGGATGAACTGAAAGAGTTTACTAACTGAGGACAACCCTGATTATAGGGATTAAAGTTGACAAACTGGGGAGTTGACAAACTGGGGAATTTACAAACTGGGGATACGCCTTTCAAGCTCTGCGGCGAGATAATGCTCATTTGTTTGTTTGTTGTTGCCTGCTTGTTTGCAATGCTATAACTATCGAAATTTTGGGAGCTGGAAAGAGCTTCATACATCATTTTAAAGCTTAAAATCAGTCCATCCGCTTGCGAAAATAGCAAAAATTAGCAGAAATTTTCTGAAATCAAGGCTAAACATAGACCAAAAATTTTTAAACATCGATTTTTCAAAACTGTATAATCGGCCATAAGTTGTGTTTGCGCCATGATATCAAGGCCAGGTAGGTCGAGGGACATTTTTCAGATTTAGCTAAACAGGTCTTAATGCTGAAGAAAATCCGCCAAATGTGCTGTAACACGAAATTTCGCGTCTTCGCATTGCGTTTTCTCGCGACTGGAGATGTTTTAGCTCAAGTCAAAAAATTTCCCTCAGCAATATAGTGCGAATTTTCACCATGCCAAAAATTTAGCGAATCCATTAGGTAGTTTCTGAGAAATTGATGTTCAAAACGAAACAAACGCGGTTTTGCCAAAATGGTTTTTCTGCAAAATCTTAACCTTAAGCAACGATCTTCAACTAATAAGCATCACTAAAATGAGCAATTAGACTATCTATCGATTAAGTATCTATAAACCAAAATTGTCTGTACGATTTGGCAATAATTTTGAAAAACTAATTTCCCCAAAATGGCTAATTTTTGACCCCAAAAAATGGGTGAAAACGACGATGCCGCAATTTAAACCTGAACATCCTTGAGAATGGAGCTTCATTCGGTTGTGTGTTTGATAATCGATGTAAACAAAGAATTTAGGGTAGTTTTTAATGGGGAAGTCTACTCAAGGGCTTTATTTACTGATTTTATGGAGTCCCACTGGCGCTGGAAAGCCTTGACCACGACAATCATTTAACTTGAATATGTGAGCTATGGTCCATAAAGAAAAAATATTCCCGACACTGAGAGCTAGTTTCCGACCCTCATATTTGACCCCAACGATCAACTGGGTGTACTAACCTGCAATATTTGTACTCAAACTTGACCTAATGTCATCAATGATGGTGCGCAAATAGATAGTCTAACATTATGTAGGTCTGTGTTGCCATAGCTCTACGTTATTTGCCAAATAACGCGAATTTCCGAAATTTTGCCAAAAAATCAGATTTCTGCTCCAGCTCCTGCTTTTACACACTGCTGGGCCAACATTGGTAGGGCTCTGGGAAGTTTCATCCACTTTCATAAAGAATTAGAGTCTATTCAGCAACATCAAATTTACGCAAAACAATACCGGGACACCTTAACCCGTTCACGCCCGCGGAGGGAGGGTCATCCCTTCTTCCCTTCCCTCAAAAATGCATCTGTTCTAAGCTGGCACTACCCCTAACCGAAGTAAGTACCTGCAAGAGTACATAATGTATAAGAGTATGACAAGCGCCACACTCTATACAGTCAGAGCCAAAACTGTGCTATGTTCGCTATCGGCTAACCCCCTCCCCAAATTGACTCCCCTTCACTCCGCCCCTATATGAGTACGAGGTCCAAACGGGGGTACGCTCACTCGCTCTATATTTATGTGCTTAAGCTCAAAAACTGAAGCAGTGCATAAATGTAATTTGTGTCTGTTTCGAACTTTAGAACACAAACTTAGCGGGCGAATTTACTTTGTTCACTGGGGTCCAATTTGGGGAAGGGGTAGGCCGTTAGCGAACAGAGCATAGTTTTTGCTCAGGTAAGAGAGAGATTGCCACTTGTCACACTCTTATATTATGTACTCTTGGTACCAGCAACTGGCGGGCCCCGGGAATGGCCAAAAATCCTTACTTCACGCCATTACCACTTTCTGTATTCGATATCAAGGTCCAACTGAACTGTCCTACTTGGCTACGCTGCGGGACATTTCACTACGTGGCGGCTTAGATCCGCACCGCAAGTTGATGATTTTCAGAATGCTTTCTAAAAGAACTCTTTTTTCAAAGCGAACCTTGTCACTGCTTCCAGATATTAACATATACGATTGCATAGACAAAGCACGTTCTGCATTGCTGAAATATTTGTGGCGGAAAGTACAAAAACATTAATTTTCATTAAATACATAAGTATATGATTTTTCTTTTTCATGTCTTAAAACTTAAAACATGTCAACTTAATTAAAGTAAGTTGAAGGCGAGTAGTTGTAAATGAAACGGGGGAGTTAGACGAAGGAAGGAGTGATAAAGTGGTTGAAATCAAAATCTAAAAGATACAAACCAAATAATTAAAAGCCCTTATCCCACACATTTGCAGAACCGGTCAAAAGCACATCTAAAGTCAAACTGTAGCTTGACTAAACTGGGTTGAGTAGAAATTTATAAAACATGTCTTTCTTATAAAAAGTATTATGTAGGGTACTGTGAAAAGGGTAGAAGCAGAACCCACTAAAATCCCATTCCTCATTTCTCAAATATATCATAATTTTATTTCAACGCATAACTGATAAGTTATCGCCTACATATGTAACTGATTTCTCATCTATTTATATTTAAGGTCGCACGGCTTCCCTTACATTCAGTCCGCTTTGGAAAACTATAACTTACTCAATATTGAGAGCTATATGAATTAAGCCACATATCAAACTGAAGCTCTACACCTTCTGCGTCGTTTGGTATCATTGAAACGTGTCTACCTAGTTTGTATTGGTTGCAAACTTACCAAACGTAGCCATAATCTTTGACCAAAATTTTTTCTGAAAAATTTTTACGCAACAAGAAAATGGCCGTATCCAATGTATTTCTCAGATAATTTGCCTGGGACGGTTTTTGATTTTGTCAAAATATCGTTTCAGTATACAGAAATTGAGCATTTTCTGAAAATTTGGCACTTTATCCAAATTTGAAAAATCATTGCTCTTGATTGGAGGCTGATAAAGAGAAAAATAAAAAATCGCCCCGGGCAAATTGTCCAAACATACTATGTGGAATACATCTTTTAAATCCACGAATATAAACTTGTCTACACTTGTAGTCCACACTGGCTCCAATTAGACAAAACCTGTTTTCAGCAAGATCGTGTCAAAAATAATCAATCTTCGAGCAAAAATTGTGCAAAAATTCACTGCTCAAAAACGATAAGAGCTAGAGACTTGTCTAAAAGCAAAGCTGTAGAGCACCTTTAAAATGATTATATCCCCTGGCCATAATTTTCTAGTTCATGAATGCTATGAAGCTGGCGTTTTTACAGGACGTGTATTCCTAACAGCAAATTTTGCCGAGGTAGGCTGCGCAAGGTGCTACAAACTTATAATTTCAACACCGAGTTTTCATTTCAGCTCTCCAAACCCTGCCCTAGTCACTCTAATAAATCGTAACCAACTAAAATTAACTACACGGCAACAGAACTCTTTTAGTTTAATTAGAAATCCTATTTATAATACAAATAAATAAGGCATATAACTGAAACCATTCAAAAACAGCTAATAAGTGACATGCAACAACAACTTGTCAACACATCTTGCATGAGAAAAAGCCTAAATAAAATCTGCTGTTCTTAACAAATTCCCCACCATTCAACAATCAAAACCAAATAACTTTTCCAGAAAAAACACAACATTTAACATTAATCTAAATCAAGATCTATATTATGCATCGATATTTCAGAGTTTTCGCATATTTTTGACCGAAGAAGCGATCATAGTGGAATGCTGGGGCGCAGTGGCGCCAAATTGATCCGCCGGAATTTCTAGCAGGGTTCTCAAGCTCAGCAAATCTTCTGTGGGACTGATGCCCAAATCTTCCACAATGTTACACAAGTAGCCTATAATAATGTAGAAAAAATGCAATATACACTGATGTGCTCAACAATTATTAACACAATAGCAAGAGTACATAATAATAAGAGTATGTCTGTCAGGGCAAAAACTATCGGCTACTCCGCCCCGCCCCCCCCCCCAAAATTGGACCCATTAGTGCAAAGAAATTTAAGCGCTATGCTTGCATGCTAAAGCTCTAAAACACAACTACTCAGTTGGTTCAATGTGAGTCTGTTGCGAGCAACGTGCGAATTTCTTTGAATTGATGGGTCCAATTTGAGGGGGGGGGGGTCAGCCGTTAGCAAACAAAGCATAGTTTTTGCTCGGATAACAGAGACTAAGCTTAGTGTCATACTCTTAATAACAGACACAGAGTATTTTTTTAAATTCACAAACTATAATGTTTAAACCCCATTATAGGCAATAGAAACGCTGAATGCTAACATTAACAAATAAGAAAGACAGGTTTCAATTAATTAAGTCTAATATTTAAATTAAAAGTCTCTAATTTCAAACTAAAATAATTATTAGAAAGAAATTAACAAAACGCTAACAAGCAAGGATCTAGCCTCAACGAAATCTACAAAAAATTTCTAATATAAAGTTGTTTATCTAAATTTTCGACTAAATCAAAGTGGATCCTCGAACGAGAATAAAGCAAAACTCTGTCACACTCCTACCAGTGATGGACACTGGATATCCGGATAAAATACGAGCTCTGAGAAAAAACATCCAGATATCATATCCGTTTACATTTCAGACAAAGTAATGAAAAATTAACGAATTTTTGACAAAAAATATTAAAAATATTATGGAGTGGGAGGGTACCAGGGATCTTTTGCGCTTTCCCCCCCAGCCCTAACTTTTGATTTTTTTGACCAATAACTTTGAAATTTGGTGTGGGTGCATACTGGAGGCTGATGAATTCAAAAATAAAAAATTTTAAGATTTTAAAAATTTAAAATTTTAGTTTGTTTGGTAAGGGGGGACCAAGGGGAACCAAAAAATTTTTTGAAAAAAATTTTGCTGAAAACGCGCATACAGGGGTTTTCTGGGGTGCTGAGCACGACTCTGAAATCCGTTTTTCGATTCAGCTTTTCGTTAGCTCAGTATAAGCTAAAGTTGTAAGCTTAACATGTAAGCTTATACTGAGCTAACGAAAAGCTGAATCGAAAAACGGATTTCATATTCGTGCTCAGCACCCCAGAAAACCCTTGTTTGCAAGTTTTCAGCTAAATTTTTTCTAAAAATTTTTTGGTTCCCCTTGGTCCCCCCTTACCAAACTAAAACTTTAAATTTTTTAATTTTTTTTAAAATCTTAAAATTTTTTTATTTTTGAATTCATCAGCCTCCAGTATGCGCCCACACCAAATTTTAAAGTTATTGGCCAAAAAAAATCAAAAGTTAGGGCAGGGGGGGGAAGCGCAAAAGATCCGGGTACCAGTACCTAAGTCCAACAGGAGATGTTTGATAGCCGACCCGGTTAGGGTAGGAATATCCAGTATAGTTTCCACATAGTTGTGCATAATGGTATTGGCTACTGACTCCAGCCATTCCCGACCCGCCTGTTTGTCCTCTGTGGAACTGATGCCGCTTTCTAAAAAAAAATAGAAGAAAACTCAAAAAGAAAAAAGGAAAATAAAAATAAAGACAAAAGACAAAGACAAAGATTTAATCCAAAAGTATTGGGTAGGGTACAGGGTCGGGGAGCACGTTATTCGTTACAAACAAAACAGAAGGAAAAATTCATGAAAAATAAAAATAAAGGACAGGTTAAGGCTAAGGGGGCATAGGATAACGTGGGGGGAATGGGGATGATGCAGAACCCCCCCCCCCCTTCCCCCAGACTGACATAAAACGGGTAGACCCTATAGCAATTTTTACCAGAAATTGTCCATTTTTAGCAATTTTAGCGATTTTTTTCAAAAAAAATTCTGAAAAATAATGGCTAAAAATCAATTTTTTACTATTAGTTTTGGCCAAAAACTAATTTGCCATCTTTTGTTTGCAAATTTCTGGGCAGACCCCCCCCCTAAATTGGACCCCTTGCTAATATTACGTAGGTAAGGGGCACAGATAAAATTAAAAAATTAACTGGTTACAAACATTATTGCCATTAAAGAATTTCCCCGCACGAATATCCAATACAATAGTTTTCGCAAGAAGAACGCAAAACTTTAGAAGCAGACGACGCATGGCCTAGACAAACAAAATTCAACTCTGTTTCAATTATGGGCAGAGAAAATGCACTACACAGGCAGAAATAGGTTTTTTGGGCAAAAATCGGAAAAAGCCAAATTCTCCAGGACCTCACACCACACCCCAATCCCCAGAAAAAACTTCGTTAATTGTCTGGTAAACTCGGACACAAAATGTGTACTAGAGGGGGGATGGAGGGTTAGTAGAAACTTTAGGATCCCATAGGACACTATAAGCTTGAAGAGCATGTACCTGCAGCTGATAACAGAGAAAGCCTGCCAGCTGTCACCCACTGAAGCTTATTCTAAACTGTTGTGCTAGTATACGTACAGTGTGTGCCGTAAAGTGTACTGCCCTTACCAGTTTTAGACGTATAGGGCAGTTCATAGTGTCGTAGGGCTATGGCAAACGATCCATCACTGTCAAACAGGAAGGGTTCTAGGTGATGGGCAAAGGTCATCAAATGTTGACCAATCTACAAGCAAAAACAACCTAGGAAAAAAGCATAAAAAAATTAAAAAATCCCAGATCGCACACAGGTTAATGGCAAAAAAATTCCCCAAAAATCCTGCAAAATCTATCCCCAGCTAATAGGCGCTTTTTCTAATTAGTTAGTTATAGTTAAGTTGTCAGATTAATTAAAACAGGGGTTGGTCACTCTTAAAACGTTGTTTGAAAAACACCAAAAATTTGACACAGCCAATTCATACATTACATCAAGAAACTGAGGTAAAAGCGGGGCTGGTAGGCGGATCCACGAAGGATACAAGGCATCAGGGTATTTTTTTACAGGGGGGGGGGCGGAGGGCCCCCCCCGAAATTGACCTCCCCCCGAAAATGCATTCCCCCCCCCGAAATCGCCCCCTCCCGGGATTTTTGCTTCCCCCCCCCCGGGATTTTTTGGAGGCCCAAAGTTTTGCCAAAAATAGGCCAATTTTCAAAAATTTTCCGGCTTCGCCGGAGATTTTTTCGTAAAAATAGCTATTTTTAGCTTAAATCCTGGCATTTTTGAGAACTTTTTGCGTTTCACCATGCAAAATACGCCAAAAATACCATTTTTTGGCTCATTTTTGCAAAAAAATCTCCTCCCCCCCGGGAAGCCCCCCCCCCGGAAAAAATCCCTAAAAATACCCTGAGGCATTAATCATAACGAAATAATGAAAAACGCCTGTCTGCAGTCACTAAGGTCGCAGGCTTAGTCAGAACAGGAGAGAGCCAATGGGCGCGGTGAGCGCTCTTACCCACCCAGGGAGAACTATTCCCTGGAGCTCCAGAGACTAGTTCTCTCTGGGTAAGACCGCTCACAGCGCCCATTGGATCTCTCCTGTTTCGGACTAAGGCTTCGGCCTTTTAGTGACTGCAGGCAGGCGTTTTTCATTATTTCGTTATGACCAATTCTTACATTGGTGATATACTCTTGAGGCGAGAGGCCAAACTGTGGCAGCTCTGTCACCAGAGAGTCTCCCACGTGCTGAGCAGACCAGATCTAGACAACCAAAAAAAGACATGTATATGTAAATCCTCACTAATTAAAAATGTAAAAAAACTGCTGCAGAGGCATTATTACTATTTAGATAATTATGTACGATTTATCTTCCAAAAATAACCAATGAAAATTATATTTCTAACTGGCCAAAAAGACCATTTACGAGGCTTTTCATCCTCAGCAAAGAATGCATCCCGACCAAAAACCAAACCCAACCCACCCCCCCCCTCGTTCCAAGCTCAATCTCAAAATTCCCCTTTCCCAACAAAGCCTTAAATAGCCATTTCTGCTTCATCACATGATGTTACAGAGGAAAAATCTTCGAAAAAAACTGAAAATTTTTTCTTAGGCCGGGGGAGGGTGTCATTCCCCTCCCCCCCCCCTCCAGAAATTTGGCTTCGTGGGCAAAAAAACGGAAAAAACCTCCAAATTTCACAAATTTCTGGTAGAGCGCTAGTCAAATTATATCTCTACTCACAGAAAGCTTTGGCAGTGAATGTAGGGTTGTCTGTATGGGTCCCAGCACACAATCAAGGGCCAGTTTGTGTATCTGCTGGTTTAGACTGACCAGGGCATTTTGAACACTGGGCAACAGTGGACTGAAGTCTAGAAATGTAGTCAAGGAAAAAGAGCTAAGTAAATGTAACCGGACTAATTAGTAATTAATTAATTTAAGCTTAACTATAAACGTGAACAAAGACAAAGAACGCAAACTACAGTGCTGGTTCAAAATCTTTACAGAGCACAAACACCCATACCAACATATTTTAAGAGTTTGATAACACTCAAGTAAGTTGTACAGATTATTCAACAACAACAATTATTCAAATTGTTAATTTAAAAAATCAATTAAGACCCACCCCCCATAGGTGGACAAGGGAGAAGGGGGGGGGAATTTATCGGCGACGTCGCCCACAAGGGGTCGCGAAATTGCTCCCACAAGGGTTAAGAAAATTGGCCACAAGGGGTAGAGAAAACTGCCCAAAAAATTTTACGTTTTTACGGTTTTACGACGAAAATTTCCAAAAATTTTCCGGCTTCACCGGAATTTTTCACTTAAAATTGCTATTTTTTGGCTAAAAAACGTCCGAAAAACGTGTTTCAGCTATTGCTGTTTTTTGCTAAAAAATGGCAAAAATAGCTTAAAAATCGCTTTCAAAACTACCCCTAAGAGAAATAGCTCTCACAAGGGGTACCCAAATTTGCTTCCACAAGGGTCAGTGAAATTTGACCTCCCGTTCAGGTATGGACCCACCCAATCCATTTTCAGGGCAAAAATATAATATACAAAAATAATTTAATTAAATTAAAAAAAGTAAGCCCAACGCCCAAAAAGCAAATCAAACAAAAAAACAGTAAAAGTAAAACTTGCCATCAGGAATTTTGGTCAACAGGCTACGACAGGCGCCGCATAGCGCTGAATCCTCCAAGGCTAGCTGAATAAACAGCCTTTCCATCAGCTGATCTGTTCGAGTGAGGGCGCTTTGCTCTGCGTCAGTGGCAGGAGGATCAGCCCCAAAATCATGATGATGACCATCCAATTGGAACAGGGAACGTAGCTGGGCAAGCATCAGCTGCATTTCACGCTCAGTGTCGCTGAGACAACCAAATAGGCTGCCTATAATAACAGTATATCACAGAAAATTTATATATATATATATATATATATATATATATATATATATATATATATATATATATATGTATATATTATATATATATATATATATATATATATATATTAGGGATCGACCGGAATTCCGGTTCCGGTTCCGGTACTTTTTGGTTCCGGTTCCGGTTCCGGTTCCGGTTTTTGAAAACGTACCGGAACCGGAACCAATTTTAGCGTATTATCAAAAGTGAAATTTTATTAAAATTTTCAGAAATTTTGTAAAATTTCTTTTAACAATTTGAAAAAACTCGCGAATCTCTTGTAAGCAGAATGTACCTTATCGTTAATTTATTATTATGAATATTAATTACGTATATGATCAAAATATTACGCACTTAAACATAATTTAGAAATTCAAAACAGAGCACAAGCCCGCCGATTCGATTGCTATTAGCTTTTTGATAGATACTTTAAAATTATTAATTTTGCTAAATTGGAATTATTGAAGCCTCGGCGTAAACCTATGCTATTTCAAAGATTAGTGCACTGTTGCATAATTAGATGTCAGTTTTAGCTCAACTATTGTTTAAATAGTAGGCAATAAGCTTATTGCTGTTTGTTTTGTATATAAATATAGTGCAGAGTGCAACAAAAATATTAAAAAATTATGGATGGAACAAATAGAAGGGTTTTTAATTATTTGAAGAAATGTCATTATATAAATTTGAAGATGCAGAAGAAGCTAGCCAAAAAAGAGAAATGCCGCTAGAAGAATTTAAGTTTAATTCAATTTTTTTGAAACTTGTGAAAAATACTTTACTGTTCTTAATGGTAAAAGGTTATATATTGCTATCAGCGACAAAAGATCTGCAGAAAAGTGCAAAGATTTACCTTTTACTCAGAAAACTCTAATAATACGTAAAGTAATTATTTAGTTATTAATTACTATATAGTTCAGGTCACCCAAAATTTAAAACTTGATATTCCAAACAAGTCCAATTTTCGAAGCTGATGCTATCTAAATTCATAGCCAGATACAGCCAAATCTTATAGTATATAATTACGGGAACAGTAATTTTCAGAAAAATTATTTTAATTTATCTATTGACTACAAACAGAATAAAAGCTCGTTATATTCGCGACAATTTTTTTTATATTTTGTTTTGAAAATGCTGAAACTTTTCTTGGAGCTCTAGTAAAGTCGTATATAATTTCTAATTATATATGACTAGAAATTGTCAGGCAACTCAGATAAAAACTAAACCTGTTGCTGGCTTATTTTGCCGAAAGCTCGCTCGCAGGCATTTCGTGGAATCAATTTCTACCAATTTATTTCAATTAATTTAATATTCAGTTTAACTAAGAAATTAATTTTTATTTGCCTGCCAGTAAATATCCTTTAGAAGTCAAATTGCATTCGATTAAGTCATTCATCGAAATTCGATTTAATAAAGCAGATAAAATAAAACCTTTTGTCGAGCATGTGCTCGAATAATCATAAACATATAGACAATATGTTCATAATTTATTCATACCGTGTATATATAATTAACGTTTTAAATCTATTGTAATTACATAAAGTTTAACTATATAATAAGACAAAATTCTCATAATAAATTGCAAGTTTCGTTTTCGTGCATTGCGATATATATAATATACAAAATACAATTTTAGAAAGCTACGTATTACAATGTTGTAGTAGCTACAAAAAAGCGAAAAATCGTGAAATAATTGTCCAAAACGTCAGAAAAAATTTTCGATTTTTGTAGTGTTAAAGAGCTGGTTCCGGTTCCGGTTTTTTGGAGTTCCGGTCGATCCCTAATATGTATATATGTATATATATATATATATATATTATATATATATATATATATATATATATATATATATATATATATATATATATATATATATAAAACCTAGAAGTATTACAAGCATTTTATATAGAAATAATGAAAAACGCCTGCCTGCAGTCACTAAGGCCGTAGCCTTAGTCCGAAACAGGAGAGAGCCAATGGCCAAGAGCGCTCACAGCGCCCATTGGCTCTCTCCTGTTCGGACTAAAGGCTTCGGCCCTTTAGTGACTGCAGGCAGGCGTTTTTCATTATTTCTTTATGATTAATGCCCTGTATCCTTCGTGGATCCGCCTGCTGGCCAGCGTTTACTTCATTTTCTTGACGTAAGCATTTTAAATAGCAAAGACAAGTCAAGGTTTTAGAAGTCTTTAGGTTTCGAAAACAGATAAAAGTTTGCATAAGTCTACAAAATAGTACTGGATCAAGTATCGGTCAAAAAATCTGCAAAAACGTGGACCCCCCCCCCGCCGTAACTTAATTAACTTAGTCCTTTTTTTACTACATACTCCAACCTAACTAGAACCGTATTAGACGTCCACGACCAACACAGACAACAACCATGGGAAAAACCAAAGCACAACTACTATGTACAGGACAAAGATAGAGAGAGATTCGTATGTAGATAGGCGTTTTCTAGGAGATTATGTATCCCGTATTTAATATGTCATGTAAGGTTGCTTCAAGAAAGCAGAAACGTTTTATCATGTATTGAACTGCATATACTAACTAAGTCAATGTTACTCAGTAGGATGATGGATAACAATAATACGAATCAACCACCCACTCACTCAACCAAAACCGTCTCAAATCAGAATCAGAAATAATCCAACCATACCAATAATTTGAACCAATGAAAAGGCAGCTTGCAGGGCTTCCCAGCGTTCACCTTCATTAGTGCCCTCAACAGGGGCCTTGAACTGGGATAGCATAGAGGCCAATTTGCTGAGATAGTTCTTCCAGAATGTCTAAAAAAAAGAACAAAACACAGGACACAATAATGGGGTTCTTCTAAATCCAAAGTATAGGTACTGTATTTTTATTATATTTAATTTATTTTTTCCTAATTTTAGGTATATATATACGTATACGTAGGTGAGCTGGGGGCGGATATTCGTTTGTGGGAGGGGGACATTAGCCTTTGACACTTTTTGCATTAAACGACACGAAAACCAAATTACATTCTACGAAAACTATAGCTATACGTCTGTACTGTAAAGTTTACTTCTAGCCTGAGAGGACACTACATACATAATCAGAAAATTGAGAAAAATTAAATTTTTATTGCTCCATTCCCCACAATAAATTACAGGAGTTATTTATTAATTATTAAATTCAATTTTCGACACTATTAGAAGCGAAAAAGATGGGTAGGGTTAGGAACGTACCTGGAGCGAACGACGCAGTCCGGGTAGACCAAAATTGCCGGAAAATGATACACAACGAGACACTGCCTGTAAAAACCAGGCGACCAACAAAATTAATGCATAAATTAACAAACAAAGTAACAAATATGGTATATATACAAAAATATAAATTTTAGCACATTGAAATAAGTTCAGTAAGGCAAATCATTTTATTAGCTCAGGGTGACGTATGTATAGCATTGCTTTAAGTTCCCCTGGAAACAAAAAAGCTAAAAAAAGACCAAGAGAAAAAAGATATTTTTTCAAAAACTCACATCAGCAGAATGTCTTCGAACCAAATCAATGGAGCCTTTCAGCTGATCAACGCTATCGGACGGATCTTTGCTATCCTATAAAATAAAATTTCCAATATTTTCTTTTTGACAATCAAATTTTTTTAAAAATATTGCATACTTTTTCATGAGGATAGTACAATTGTGAAACCAGTGCATACACGTATAGATTATGGAATATTTTCAATCAGACAAAAAGAATTGCTCCTTTATCAGAAAATTAATTCCCTCAATGCTATTACGTATGCCCTATTTGCACAACCACTAAATTAGGCATAGCGTAACAAAAACCAACTTTCCCCCACAATTTGCTACCCCATAAAATAGCACACATTACAATTACAATATGAGACTTCCAGCAAAATCCCTTTTAGCCACTCAAAACTTTGCCCCCCCAAGATCAAAAAACCGAAAATTCCCCAGAAAAGTACATAATAAGTACCAGTTTATAACTGTTCAACTTGGCTAGAAGTGAGGTCTGCTCTGCCTGTTGGTAGAGTTTCACCAACTCTAGAATTGTTCGTTGAACAGCCACTAGCAGGGGTTGGGCATGGGAGCGGTCCAGAGAAATTAGGTCCAAATTTCCCAACATGGTACGGCAGAAATTGTCCAAACTCTATAGCAACAGCAAACTGAGATGTAATTATTGAGCCAAATATGGATGGGATAAAACACAAAAGAGAAGCCTATTCAAACCTGCAATGCAGAAGATTTAAATGCACGAAAGCAAAACTATATAAGTCAAAAGGCATCAAGTGGTTCCCGCCCGACATTTTTCTGCTTATAGAATGAGTTTATAATATTCGAAGCCCCATAACTCATTTGTCCTATATTTTGACGCGTTAGCACTATTTCAACTTTTTATCTACGTAACGGTAGCTTTCGAATGACACACATATTGTTGGGTTTCGGTTACTTTCAATTTTGACCCATTTTGACCGGTTTTTACCATTTTTGACCCTTTTGGGGCCCCTTAACTCATTTGTCCTACATTTTAGCGCTTTACCCCTATTACAACTTTTTATCTAAGCAACCACAGGTGGACAAGGGGGGGGGGGAAAGGGGGGGAAATTTCCCCCCCCCCCTCGGCGAAGTCGTCCACAAGGGGTCGCGAAATTGCTCCCACAAGGGGTAAGAAAATTGCCCAACAATTAGGTTTTACGACTAAAATTTCCAAAAATTTTCCGGCTTCGCCGGAATTTTTTACTTAAAATTACTATTTTTAGCTAAAAAACGCCCAAAAAACTCGTTTTGGCTAAAAAATCGCTGTTTTTTTGTTAAAAAATGGCAAAAATCGCTTAAAAATCGCTTTAAAAAGTACCCCTAAGAAAAATCGCTCTCACAAGGGGTACCCAAATTTGCTTCCACAAGGGTTAGTGAAATTTGACCTCCCGTTCAGGTATATATGTACGCAACGAGAGCTTTCGAATGATACCGGTATCAGCCGAATCCGACAACTTTTAATTTTGACCCAATTTGGTCGAGTTTGGCTGTTTTTGATACTTTTGTGGCCTCGTAACTCATTTTTCCTACACTTTAACGCTTTGGTCCTATTACAACTTTTTATCCACGCAACGAGAGCTTTCGAATGATATCCATACTGGGGGGTTTTCGTCACTTTCAATTTTGACCATTTGCAGCATCACCGTATCGAGTAATTGCGAATTGTGTGACACTATGGTACCCAGGTGCCCGGAGGGTCTTCCCGCATCGGGTGCCACCCTACATGCCAAATTTCAGGCCAACTAGTTGACTCTAGCTCGAGATAAAGGCGGAAAACCCCTTCAAACGGCCGTTTTGGCCGTTTTTGGCCATTTTTGACCATTTTCGGCCTCATAACTCAAAATGTTTGCATTTTCAGGCCTTGACCCTATTACAACTTTTTCATTACTCGCCGAGAGCTTTCGAATGATACCAAAATTAGCTCATTTGGACAACTTTTTTATTTTACTCATTTTTACTCACGGGGGTGCTCCGGGAGCACCTCTGCTCCCCCGGGGCTCCCCGCGCTTCCGGGAGCAGTTCAAGTCAAGACCTTCAAAATGAGGTATCAACCACCTCTCTACTCCTTCCCAATCTCGAGAAATAGGTGCGGACACAAAAATGTGAACAATAATAAGAAGAATAATAAGTCAAAAGGCATCAAGTGGTTCCCGCCCGACATTTTTCTGCTTATAGAATGAGTTTATAATATTCGGGGCCCATAACTCATTTGACCTATATTTTGACGCGTTAGCCCTATTACAACTTTTTATCTACGCAACGAGAGCTTTCGAATGACACCCATATTGTTGGGTTTCGGTTACTTTCAATTTTGACCCATTTTGACCGGTTTTGGCCATTTTCGACCCATTTGAGGCCCCGTAACTCATTTGTCCTACATTTGGGCGCTTTGGCCCTATTACAACTTTTTATCTACGCAACGAGAGCTTTCGAATGACACCAGTATTAATCGGATCCGACAATTTCCAATTTTGACCCATTTTGACCGGTTTTAACCATTTTTGACCCTTTTGGGGCCCCGTAACTCATTTGTCCTACATTTTGGAGCTTCGGTCCTATTACAACTTTTTATCTACTCAACGAGAGCTTTCGAATGATACCCATATTGGAGGGTTTCCGTTACTTTCAATTTTGACCCATTTTGACCTGTTTCTGGCCATTTTTGACCCCTTTGAGGCCCCGTAACTCATTTTTCCTACACTTTGACGCCTTGGCCCTATTACAACTTTTTATCTACGCAACGAGAGCATTCGAATGATACCCATATTGGAGGGTTTCCGTTACTTTCAATTTTGACCATTTGCAGCATCACCGTATCGAGTAATATTGCGAATTGTGTGACACTATGGTACCCAGGTGCACGGAGGGTCTTGCCGCATCGGGTGACACCCTACATGCAATATTTCAGGCCAACTAGTTGACTCTAGCTCGAGATAAAGGCGGAAAACCCCTTCAAACGGCCGTTTTGGCCGTTTTTGGCCATTTTTGACCCTTTTTCGCCTCATAACTCAAAATAGGTACATTTTCAGGCCTTGACCCAATTACAACTTTTTCATGGCTCGCCAAGAGCTTTCGAATGATACCAAAATTAGCTCATTTGGACAACTTTTTTATTTTACTCATTTTTACTCACGGGGGTGCTCCGGGAGCACCTCTGCTCCCCCGGGGCTCCCCGCGCTTCCGGGAGCAGTTCAAGTCAAGACCTTCAAAATGAGGTATCAACCACCTCTCTACCCCTTCCCAATCTCGAGAAATAGATGCGGACACAAAAATGTGAACAATAATAATAATAAGAATAAGAATAAACATGTCCAGAACATAGGGTTCCAAACCCTTTGGAAAAGGGCGGGAACCCAATAAGTCAAGAGGCATCAAGTGGTTCCCGCCCGACATTTTTCCGTTTATACAAAGAGCTTATCTATTTCCTGGAGAAGTATGTAGTTTCTTATCTTTGCGTCTATTATAACTGTTTTTCAGCTCATCAAGAGCTTTCGATTAATACCACTACAAGCTCGATTGGACAAAGTCCAATTTCCAATTTGTGGCTCCGTAACTCATTTTTCCGACATTTTGAAGCTTTCGCCCTATTACAACTTTTTATCGACGCAACGAGAGCTTTCGAATGACACCGGTATCGATCGGATAAGACAAATTTCAGTTTTGACCGTTTTGGCCGGTTTTGGCCATTTTTGACCCCTTTGAGACCCCGTAACTTATTTTCTGTACATTTTGGTGCTTTGACCCTATTACAACTTTTTATCTACTCAACGAGAGCTTTCGAATGACACCGGTATCGATCGGATAAGACAAATTTCAATTTTGACCATTTTGGCCGGTTTTGGCCATTTTTGACCCCTTTGAGACCCCGTAACTTATTTTCTGTACATTTTGGTGCTTTGGGCCTATTACAACTTTTTATCTACTCAAGGAGAGCTTTCGAATGATACCCATATCGACCCAATTGGACAACTTTCAATTTTGAACCATTTTGACCGGTTCTGGTCATTTTTGACACCTTTGTGGCTACGTAACTCATTTTTCCGACATTTTGAAGCTTTCGCCCTATTACAACTTTTTATCTACGCAACGAGAGCTTTCGAATGATACCCTTATTGGAGGGTTTCCGTTATTTCAATTTTGACCATTTGCAGCATCACCGTATCGAGTAATTGCGAATTATGTGACACTATGGTACCCAGGTGCACGGAGGGTCTTCCCGCATCGGGTGCCACCCTACATGCAATATTTCAGGCCAACTAGTTGACCCTAGCTCGAGATAAAGGCGGAAAACCCCTTCAAACGGCCATTTTGGCCGTTTTTGGCCATTTTTGACCCTTTTTCGCCTCATAACTCAAAATAGGTACATTTTCAGGCCTTGACCCAATTACAACTTTTTCATGGCTCGACGAGAGCTTTCGAACGATACCAAAATTAGCTCATTTGGACAACTTTTTTATTTTACTCATTTTTACTCACGGGGGTGCTCCGGGAGCACCTCTGCTCCCCCGGGGCTCCCCGCCCTTCCGGGAGCAGTTCAGGTCCATGCGCAACTCCACTGAAGATTTCAGCCCGATCGGCCCAGCCAATCTCGAGAAATAGGTGCGGACACAAAAATGTGAACAATAATAATAATAAATCCTACCGGCATCAACGGGTTGTCGCAGCCATTTTCCTCTTATCTAAAGGGCCAAAACTCAGGTTTGGTACATTTTCAAAACTTGGTTCTATTACAAATTTTTTCCTACTCGTTGAGGGCTTTCACATGAGTACCATATCGACTACTTTTGAGACAATTTTTTAAAATTCGGGTTTTCCGGGAATTACCGGATTTTTAGTTTTTCGGTAATAACTTTCGCTAGGCGGATTTCCGGAAGATCCCGCAAGCAGGAAACTTGTTCAGCTCGACGAACTCTTTCATATGAGCCCCATATCGACCACTTTCGGAGAAATTTTTCAAAATCCGGAATTTTCCGGATCGAATATCTCGAAACCCGTAAATTTTCCGGAAATTTCGATTTCAGTTTCGAAATCAGCGTGGTCGACTTACCCTATGACAACCTTTTAAGCAAAATCGGAGACAAAAAATTTTTACGTTTCCCTTGGTCCCCCCTTACGATTTTTAAAATTCCGGGATTCGCCATTCCCGGAATCCGGGAGATATCGGGATGCCCTTACAAACGGGAGCACTTCAGGTCACCCTACAAGTATGGTGAGAATTTCAGCCCGATCGGTCCAGCCAATCTCGAGAAAAAGGGGGGGGGGACACAAATGTTGACCGGAATAATAAATAAATAAATAAATAAAGAAACTTAGCCATAACAAAGGGTTGTCTTTTTTTTAAAAAAATGCGACAACCCAATAATAATAATAAGCACAGACCAATAACAAAGTGTTGCCCATCCCTTTGGAAAAGTGGGCAACACAATAATAAATCCTACCGGCATCAACGGCTTGTCGCAGCCATTTTCCTCTTATCTAAAGGGCCAAAACTCAGTTTTGGTACATTTTCAAAATTTGGTTCTATTACAACTTTCTTCCTACTCGTTGAGGGCTTTCAAATGAGTACCATATCGACTAGTTTTGAGACAATTTTTTAAAATTCCGTTTCCCGGGATTTCCCGAATTTTCGGTTTTTCGGCTATAACTTTCGCTAGACGCATTTCGGGAAAATGCTGCAAGCAGGACAGTTGTTCAGCTCGACAAGCTCTTTCATTTGAGTACCATATCGACCACTTTCGGAAAATTTTTTCAAAATTCGGAAATTTTCGGGGCGAATATCTCGAAATCCGTAAAGTTTCCGGAAATTTCGATTTCAGTTTCGAAATCAGCGTGGCCGACTTACCCTATGACCAACTTTTGAGCGAAATCGGAGACAAAAAATTTTTAAGTCCAAAATCCGGGTTTTCGTGATTTCCCGGATTTTCAGTTTTTCGGCTATAACTTTCGCTAGACGCATTTCTGGAAAATGTCGCAAGAAGGAAAGTTGTTCAGCTCGACGAGCTCTTTCGTTTGAGCACCATATCGACCACTTTTGGAGAAATTTTTCAAAATCCGGAATTTTCCGGGTCGAATATCTCGAAATCCGGAAATTTTCCGGAAATTTCGATTTCAGTTTCGAAATCAGCGTGGTCGACTTACCCTATGACCAACTTTTAAGCAAAATCGGAGACAAAAAATTTTTAAGTCCAAAATCCGGGTTTTCGTGATTTCCCGGATTTTCAGTTTTTCGGCTATAACTTTCGCTAGACGCATTTCTGGAAAATGTCGCAAGAAGGAAAGTTGTTCAGCTCGACGAGCTCTTTCGTTTGAGCACCATATCGACCACTTTTGGAGAAATTTTTCAAAATCCGGAATTTTCCGGGTCGAATATCTCGAAATCCGGAAATTTTCCGGAAATTTCGATTTCAGTTTCGAAATCAGCGTGGTCGACTTACCCTATGACCAACTTTTAAGCAAAATCGGAGACAAAAAATTTTTACGTTTCCCTTGGTCCCCCCTTACGATTTTTAAATTTCCGGGAGCCGCCATTCCCGGAATCCGGGAGATATCGGGCTGCCCTTACAAACGGGAGCACTTCAGGTCACCCTACAACTATGGTGAGAATTTCAGCCCGATCGGTCCAGCCAATCTCGAGAAAAAGGGGGGGGACACAAATGTTGACCGGAATAATAAACTAGCGAAGTAGCGAGAATGGGTTGCCGCGGCATTTTCCGTTTATAGATAGCTATATCTCCCAAAAGAGGCACCTTTGTGACCCAGTATAGTCTGATTCGTGTAGTCCGCATCGAGAGCTCTCAATAGAGTACCATATTGACCATGTTTAGAGTTGTTTAGATTTTTGGTCATTTTGGTCGATTTTGACCATTTTTGACCCCTTTGAAGCTCCGTAACTCATTTTTCCTACATTTTGACGCTTTGGCCCTATTACAACTTTTTATCCATGCAACGAGAGCTTTCGAATGACACCGGTATCAGCCGTATCCGACAATTTTCAATTTTGGCCCATTTTGACCGTTTCTGGCCATTTTTGACCCCTTTGAAGCTCCGTAACACAATTTTCGTACATTTTGACGACTCGGCCCTATTACAACTTTTAATCCACTCACCTAGAGCTTTCGAATGAGCCCCATATTGGGCGGTTTCCGATACTTTCAATTTTGAGCCATTTTGTCCGATTTTGCCCATTTTTGACATCTTTGAAGCTCCGTAACTCAATTTTCGTACATTTTGACGACTCAGCCCTATTACAACTGTTAATCCACTCACCAAGAGCTTTCGAATGAGCCCCATATTGGGCGGTTTCCGATACTTTCAATTTTGACCATTTGCAGCATCACCGTATCGAGTACTTTCGCATACCGCAAGGGGGGGAACCCCCCGCACTTCAGTCAACACTTCACCCCACCCCCTAACCCCCCTGAAAATTTCAGCCCAATCGGGCCACCCTAGCAAAAGTTAGAGGGGGGGGACAGGGGGTGGTCACGAGAATAATAAATAATAATAATAATAATAAATCCTACCGGCATCAACGGGTTGTCGCAGCCATTTTCCTCTTATCTAAAGGGCCAAAACTCAGTTTTGGTACATTTTCAAAATTTGGTTCTATTACAACTTTCTTCCTACTCGTTGAGGGCTTTCAAATGAGTACCATATCGACTAGTTTTGAGACAATTTTTTAAAATTCCGTTTCCCGGGATTTCCCGGATTTTCGGTTTTTCGGCTATAACTTTCGCTAGACGCATTTCGGGAAAATGCTGCAAGCAGGACAGTTGTTCAGCTCGACAAGCTCTTTCATTTGAGTACCATATCGACCACTTTCGGAAAATTTTTTCAAAATTCGGAAATTTTCGGGGCGAATATCTCGAAATCCGTAAAGTTTCCGGAAATTTCGATTTCAGTTTCGAAATCAGCGTGGCCGACTTACCCTATGACCAACTTTTGAGCGAAATCGGAGACAAAAAATTTTTAAGTCCAAAATCCGGGTTTTCGTGATTTCCCGGATTTTCAGTTTTTCGGCTATAACTTTCGCTAGACGCATTTCTGGAAAATGTCGCAAGAAGGAAAGTTGTTCAGCTCGACGAGCTCTTTCGTTTGAGCACCATATCGACCACTTTTGGAGAAATTTTTCAAAATCCGGAATTTTCCGGGTCGAATATCTCGAAATCCGGAAATTTTCCGGAAATTTCGATTTCAGTTTCGAAATCAGCGTGGTCGACTTACCCTATGACCAACTTTTAAGCAAAATCGGAGACAAAAAATTTTTACGTTTCCCTTGGTCCCCCCTTACGATTTTTAAATTTCCGGGAGCCGCCATTCCCGGAATCCGGGAGATATCGGGCTGCCCTTACAAACGGGAGCACTTCAGGTCACCCTACAACTATGGTGAGAATTTCAGCCCGATCGGTCCAGCCAATCTCGAGAAAAAGGGGGGGGACACAAATGTTGACCGGAATAATAAATAAATAAATAAATAAATAAATAAATAAAGAAACTTAGCCATATCAAAGGGTTGTCTTTTTTTTAAAAAAATGCGACAACCCAATAAAAACGGACATACCCAGATGAAAGGGTTGCCTTTTTGTGTAAAAAGCGGCAACCCAATAAACTAGCGAAGTAGCGAGAATGGGTTGCCGCGGCATTTTCCGTTTACAGATGGCCATATCTCCCAAAAGAGGCACCGTTGTGACCCAGTATAGTCTGATTCGTGTAGTCCGTATCGAGAGCTCTCAATAGAGTACCATATTGACCATATTTAGAGTTGTTTAAATTTTTGGTCATTTTGGTCGATTTTGACCATTTTAGACCCCTTTGCGGCTCCGTAACTCAATTTTCGTACACTTTGGCGATTTGGCCCTATTACAACTTTTTATATACTCAATGAGAGCTTTCGAATGACACCGATATGAGTCCGATCCGAGAAATTTCAATTTTGAGCCATTTTGGCCGTTTTTGGCCATTTTTTGACCATTTTTCGCCTCATAACTCAAAATGAGTGCATTTTCAGGCCTTGACCCAATTACAACTTTTTCATTACTCGCCGAGAGCTTTCGAATGATACCAAAATTAGCTCATTTGGACAACTTTTTTATTTTACTCATTTTTACTCACGGGGGTGCTCCGGGAGCACCTCTGCTCCACCGGGGCTCCCCGCGCTTCCGGGAGCAGTTCAAGTCAAGACCTTCAAAATGAGGTATCAACCACCTCTCTACCCCTTCCCAATCTCGAGATAGAGGGGGGGGGACAGGGGTGGTAACGAGATTAATAATAATAATAATAATAAATCCTACCGGCATCAACGGGTTGTCGCGCATTTTCCTCTTATTCTTCCTCTGTGCTTATATTGGCTCGGGCTAAAACTCAGTTTTGGAACATTTTCAGACTTTGGCCCTATCACAACTTTTTCCCTACTCGCTGAGAGCTTTCGAACTAGGGGGGAAAATGCCCTCGACGGGCAACCAACTTGGTAGAATAGGGAAAGACTTGAATGTTAAATACACGGTGCATGGTTACAACTGAGATTCTGCTGAAGCGGAAAAATGCCGTTTCTCAGCGACTAAAATGACAGAAACCAGCTTTGTGCGCCGAATAGGGAATCTACTCGGCGACTAAAATGAAAGAAACCAGCTTTGTGCGCCGAATAGGGAATCTACTCGGCGACTAAAATGAAAGAAACCAGCTTTGTCGCCGAATAGGGAATTCCCTCCTTCCGCCCTATTCGCGCGAACTTTGAAGCCTGTTATGTGTTGCTTTGCTGAATAATGAGAGAGCTTCAGAATGGCACAATTACTTCAGAATGCAAAACAACAGTTTTATCAAGCACTTACGTAAGTCGAGGTTTTCACAGACATAAATACGCTGTCTTCGATGTGCTATCAGAAACATTGAGAGCATATATATATATATATATATATATATATATATAGGTATGCTCTGTGCTGATCTTGCCGAGAATTGATACAATCAAACATTATATAAAATGAAATGCGATTGATTGTATATATATATATATATATATATATATATACATATTATATATATATATATATATGTATATATGTTTTAGCACAAGGACTGTCGACCACAAATTGTTTAAACTGCATATACTTATTGTTGCTTTCTGTTGGTCCTGCTAGCGGTTGTATGCATAAAATATTTACGGATCAGGTAGCTCAAAAAGAAACTAATCTAGCGCCACCCCTAGTCACCACGCAACCGGTACGGGAAATGTCATATTGAGCGCAATGCTTACGTTTGCAGTTCCTAACAGAGTAATTACCTATATATTTCCTCCCGAAAGACGATAAGTTCGCGCGAATAGGGCGGAAGGAGGGAATTCCCTATTCGGCGACAAAGCTGGTTTCTTTCATTTTAGTCGCCGAGTAGATTCCCTATTCGGCGCACAAAGCTGGTTTCTTTCATTTTAGTCGCCGAGTAGATTCCCTATTCGGCGCACAAAGTTTCTTTCTGGGTCTATTCGGCGCACAAAGCTGGTTTCTGTCATTTTAGTCGCTGAGAAACGGCATTTTTCCGCTTCAGCAGAATCTCAGTTGTAACCATGCACCGTGTATTTAACATTCAAGTCTTTCCCTATTCTACCAAGTTGGTTGCCCGTCGAGGGCATTTTCCCCCTAGTTTCGCTTATTTTTCCGCTGCAGAGAAAATCATGTCAGAGAAGTTGCATATATACACAATGTAAGCAAAGCTAGCTACCGCAAACAGGCTGGATGAAAACGTTCTAGTTCAACTGAATGTATTTGCTGAAGCGGAAAAATGCCTGTTAATAGCCTTTTCAGAACTTTATACACGGTGCGATTTATACACGGTGCGTCTCATCTTAGGCTGGAAGGCCACTGTTCATGGCCTCTACAGAACATTATACACGGACAGCGTTATCTTAGGCTGGAAGGCCACTGTTCATGGCCTTTTCAGAACTTTTTACACGGTGCGTCATCTTAGGCAGGAAGGCCACTGTTCATGGCCTTTTCAGAACTTTTTGTACGGTGCGTTATCTTAGGCAGGAAGGCCACTGTTCATGGCCTTTTCATAACTTTTTACACGGTGCGTTATCTTAGACAGGAAGGCTATTTTAGTTCAACTGAATGTATTTGCTGAAGCGGAAAAATGCCTGTTAATAGCCTTTTCAGAACTTTATACACGTGCGTCATCTTAGGCTGGAAGGCCACTGTTCATGGCCTCTACAGAACATTATACACGAAGCGTTATCTTAGGCTGGAAGGCCACTGTTCATGGCCTTTTCAGAACTTTTTACACGGTGCGTTATCTTAGGCAGGAAGGCTATTTTAAAAGCCAACCAGCACCGTAACCTTGGATATGCAGTTATATATATATACATGACAAAAGTTGCTCTGCTCATTTTGGGCTTTCATTTAAAACCAGATTTGACAACTTTTGGAAATTTTGATTTTTGACCAATTAGGACCCCTTGCCAGGGCGCCACAGGTCGCTAGAGACCAATTTGGAGGGGTCCTCCAATGAGATAAAATGTTCGCCTCACCAAGGGCTTTCATTTGATACCAAACTTGAAAACCTTTCAAAAAATTGATTTTGGACCGGTCCGGACCCTGGTCAGGGCGCCACAGGCCGCTGGGACCAGTTTGGAGGGGTCCTCCAATGAGATAAAATGTTCGCCTCACCATGGGCTTTCATTTGATAGCAAACTTGGAAATTTATTTAAAAAACCGATTTTTGACCAGTCCGGACCCTGGTCAGAGCGCCACAGGCCGCTGGGTCCACTTTGGATGGGTCCTCCAATGACAAAAAATGTTCGCCTCAGCAAGGGCTTTCATCTGATACCAAACTTGGCCACTTTTGGAAAAATCGATTTTTGGCCATTTTGGACCGGTCCGGACCCTGGTCAGGGCGGCACAGACCGCTGGATCCACTTTGGAGGGGTCCTCCAATGACAAAAAATGTTCGCCTCACCAAGGGCTTTCATTTGATACCAAACTTAGCCACTTTTGGAAAATTCGATTTTTGGGCATTTTGGACCGGTCCGGAGCCTGGTCAGGGCGCCACAGGCCGCTGGATCCACTTTGGAGGGGTCCTCCAATGACAAAAAATGTTCGCCTCACCAAGGGCTTTCATTTGATACCAGACTTGGCCACTTTTGGAAAAATCGATTTTTGGCCATTTTGGACCGGTCCGGACCCTGGTCAGGGTGCCACAGGCCGCTGGGTCCACTTTGGAGGGGTCCTCCAATGACAAAAAATGTTCGCCTCACCAAGGGCTTTCATTTGATACCAAACTTGGTCACTTTTGGAAAAATCGATTTTTGGCCATTTTGGACCCGGTCCCCGGTCCGGACCCCTGGCCAGGGCGCCACAGGGGTCCGGGCGAAACCTACTATAGCCTATGCTGTAGTGCTCCCGCACCCCACCCCAAACCCCAAATAAGAGAGACCTGCTCACTGTAGATGTTTCTGTAGAAGAGGTTAAAGTTGGAGTTGCGACACGGTAGGGCCCACCACCATCAGGGTGCCCCCCAGCCACATGGATAGGTCCTAGAGCGAAACTAATGGGCCATTTAGATTCACCATATAGGGGTTCCTATTCGAATACGAAACCTCAGCCCAGCAGCTCTTATGTATAGGGCTGCCTACTCCGTAGGCCCAGACCCCCCTTTTACACGTTAACTTTTGACCCCTGGCCAGGGCGCCACAGGAGATCTGCCGACATCTAATATAGCCTATGCAGTAGTCCACCCTTGGGTCATGCCAAAACCCCAATATGAGAGCCCGGCTTCGCTCGCTCCGATCTATTTCGAAGTGCAATTATTTTCGGACTTAGTTTTTTTCGGGGGTCACCTGGGGGGTCCCCACCGGGGGGGTGGGGCCATCTGGGGGGGGTCCGGGAACCGCGGAAAGTAATTTCCCCGGAATTGCGGAACTTTTTGTACAAAAAAAACCCAAAATAGTACGGCTCTGAAGGGTCTTCCGACCTGCACCCCTGGGGGAAAAAAAAAAAAGAGGAGAAACGCGACCTGCGCGGGGGGCCAATTTTCATATCTCAAGATCTACCCGGTCGATCCGGCTGAAATTTTCACAGCATGTACCCCTGCCCACAGGCTCTTCACACACCAAGTTTCAGCCCGATCGGTCCACTCCTCCGCTGGCCCCAGGCCAAACAATGTCCAGATTATACACATTGCGTCAAATTTTCCCTATTCTAGGGGGAGCGCTAACGCGCTCCCCCTAATAAGTACCATATTGACAACTTTTAGGACACTTTTTAAAATTCCGGTTTTTCCGGGAATTCCCGGATTTTCAGTTTTTTGGCCGTAATTTTCGCTGGACGCATTTCCGGAAAATGTCGCAAGAAGGAAAGTTGCTCAGCTCGACGAGTTCTTTCATTTGAGTACCATATCGACCACTTTGGGAAAAATTTTTCAAAATCCGGAATTTTCCGGGCCGAATATATCGAAATCCGTAAATTTTCCGGGAATTTCGATTTCAGTTTCGAAATCAGCGCCACCGACTTACCCTATGACCAACTTTTAAGCAAAATCCGAGACAAAAAATTTTTAAGTCCAAAATCCGGGTTTTCGTGAATTCCCGGATTTTCAGTTTTTCGGCTGTAACTTTCGCTAGACGCATTTCCGGAAAATACCGCAAGAAGGAAAGTTGTTCAGCTCGACGAGCTCTTTCATTTGAGTACCATATCGACCACTTTTGGAGAAATTTTTCAAAATCCGGAATTTTCCGGGTTGCATATCTCGAAATCCGGAAATTTTCCGGAAATTTCGATTTCAGTTTCGAAATCAGCGTGGTCGACTTACCCTATGACCAACTTTTAAGCAAAATCGGAGACAAAAAATTTTTACGTTTCCCTTGGTCCCCCCTTACGATTTTTAAAATTCCGGGATTCGCCATTCCCGGAATCCGGGAGATATCGGGATGCCCTTACAAACGGGAGCACTTCAGGTCACCCTACAACTATGGTGAGAATTTCAGCCCGATCGGTCCAGCCAATCTCGAGAAAAAGGGGGGGGACACAAATGTTGACCGGAATAATAAATAAACTAGCGCTACTGCAAGAATGTGTTGCCCACGACACATTCCTTTGGGGTATAAATTTTGATAGACACCTTTAAGCTGTTTCTGTTCAGGAAATCTGTCCCAGGACTCAATGAGCTTTCAATTAAGTACCATATTGCTCATGTTTCAACGAATTTTTGAAAATCCGGTTTTTTCCGGAAATTCCGGATTTTCCAATCTGCGGCCATAACTTTCGCTAGAAACATTTCCGGAAAATATTGTAATGATAAAAATTGCCCAGCTCGACGAGCTCTTTCATTTAAGTACCATATCGACCACTTTTGGAGAAATTTTTCAAAATCCGGAATTTTCCGGGTCCAATATCTCGAAATCCGTAAATTTTCCTGAAATTTCGATTCCAGTTTCGAAATCAGCGTGGTCGAATTACCCTATGACCGACTTCTGAGCCAAATCAAACACAAAAAATTTTTGACCAAATTTTGGATTTTTGAAATTTCGCCTTGGTCCCCCCTTACCACCCGAAAAAATCCGAATTTTCAAAACCCGGAATTTCGGAACCATCTTGCTTCCGGGAGATGTCCTAGTCAAGGGCTTCAAAACAAGGTATCAACCACCCCTGCACCTCTTCTCAATCTCGAGATCTAGGGGGGGGACAGACGGATAATAATAATAAGCACAGACCAATAACAAGGTGTTGCCATTTCCTTTGGAAAAGTGGGCAACACAATAAATAAATAAATAAATAAATAAAGAAACTTAGCCATATCAAAGGGTTGTTTTTTTTTAAAAAAAATGCGACAACCCAATAATAATAAATCCTACCGGCATCAACGGGTTGTCGCAGCCATTCTCCTCTTATCTAAAGGGCGAAAACTCAGTTTTGGTACATTTTCAGGCTTTGGTGCTTTTGCAACTTTTTTCCTACTCGCTAAGAGCTTTCGAATGAGTACCATAGAGTCTACTTTTGTGACAATTCTTAGAAATTCGGTTTTTCCGGGAATTCCCGGATTTTCGGTTTTTCGGCCATAACTTTCGCTGGACGCATTTCCGGAAAATGTCGCAAGAAGGAAAGTTGTTAAGCTCGACGAGCTCTTTCATTCGAGTACCATGTCGACCACTTTCGGAGAAGTTTTCCAAAATCCGGAATTTTCCGGGTCCAATATCTCGAAATCCGTAAACTTTCCGGAAATTTCGGTTCCAGTTTCGAAATCAGCGCGGTCGAATTACCCTATGACCAACTTTTGAGCAAAATCGGAGACAAAAAATTTTTAAGTCCAAAATCCGGGTTTTCGTGAATTCCCGGATTTTCAGTTTTTCGGCTATAACTTTCGCTAGACGCATTTCCGGAAAATGTCGCAAGAAGAAAAGTTGTCCAGCTCGACGAGCTCTTTCATTTGAGCTCCATATCGACCACTTTTGGGGAAAATTTTCAAATTCCGATATTTTCCGGGGCGAAAATCTCGAAATCCGTAAATTTTCCGGAAAATTCGTTTTCGGTTTCGAAATCAGCGCGGTCGAATTACCCTATGACCAACTTTTGAGCAAAATCGGAGACAAAAAATTTTTACGTTTCCCTTGGTCCCCCCTTACCATTTTTAAAAATTCCGGGAGCCGCCATTCCCGGAATCCGGGAGATATCGGGATGCCCTTACAAACGGGAGCACTTCAGGTCACCCTACAACTATGGTGAGAATTTCAGCCCGATCGGTCCAGCCAATCTCGAGAAAAAGGGGGGGGACACAAATGTTGACCGGAATAATAAATAAACTAGCGCTACTGCAAGAATGTGTTGCCCACAACAGGTTTTTCTGTTTATTTTTCTGCCATAACTATCGCTAGACGCATTTTCAGAAATTGTCGCAAGAAGGAAAGTTGCTCAGCTCGTCGAACTCTTTCGTTTGAGAACCATATCGACCACTTTCAGAGAAATTGTTCAAAATCCGGAATTTTCCGGAACGAATATCTAGAAATCCGTACATTTTCGGGAAATTTCGGTTTTAGTTTCGAAATCAGCGTGGTCGAATTACCCTATGACCAACTTTTGAGTGAAATCGGAGACAAAAAATTTTTTGGTCCAAAATCCGGGTTTTCGTGAATTCCCGGATTTTCAGTTTTTCGGCCATAACTTTCGCTAGGCGCATTTCCGGAAAATGTCGCAAGAAGGAAAGTTGTTCAGCTCGACGAGCTCTTTCGTTTGAGTACCATATCGACCACTTTTGGGGAAATTTTTCAAAATCCGGAATTTTCTGGGTCGAATATCTCGAAATCCGAAAATTTTCCGGAAATTTCGATTTCAGTTTCGAAATCAGCGTGGTCGAGTTACCCTATGACCAACTTTTGAGCGAAATCGGAGACAAAAATTTTTTGACCAAATTTTGGATTTTGAAATTTCGCCTTGGTCCCCCCTTACCAACCGAAAAATTCCGGGATTCGCTATTCCCGGAATCCGGAAGGTATCGGAGCCATCTTGCTTCCCGGAGATGTCCTAGTCAAGGGCTTCAAAATAAGGTATCAACCACCCCTATACCCCTTCCCAATCTCGAGATCTAAGGGGGGGACAGACGGATAATAATAATAATAATAATAACTAGCGCTACTGCAAGAATGTGTTGCCCACAACACGTTCCTTTGTGGTATAGATTTTGCTAGATACCTGTTAAGCTGTTTCTTTTCAGGAAATCTGTCCCACGACTCAAAGAGCTTTCAATTAAGTACCATATTGCCCATGTTTCAACGAATTTTTGAAAATCCGGTTTTTTCCGGAAATTCTGGATTTTCCGATCTGCGGCCATAACTTTCGCTAGAAGCATTTCCGGAAAATATGGTAATGATAAAAATTACTCAGCTCGACGAGCTCTTTCATTTGAGTACCATATCGACCACTTTTGGAAAAAATTTTCAAAATCCGGAATTTTCCGGATAGAATATCTCGAAATCCGTAAATTTTCCGGAAATTTCGATTTCAGTTTCGAAATCAGCATGGTCGAGTTACCCTATGACCGACTTTTGAGCCAAATCGGAGACAAAAAATTTTTGATCAAATTTTGGATTTTTGAAATTTCGCCTTGGTCCCCCCTTACCATCCGAAAAAATCCGAATTTTCAAAACCCGGAATTTCGGAACCATCTTGCTTCCGGGAGATGTCCTGGTCAAGGGCTTCAAAATAAGGTATCAACCATCCCTGTATCCCTTCCCAATCTCGAGATCTATGGGGGGGACAGACGGATAATAATAATAAGCACAGACCAATAACAAGGTGTTGCCCATTCCTTTGGAAAAGTGGGCAACACAATAATAATAAGCACAGACCAATAACAAAGTGTTGCCCATTCCTTTGGAAAAGTGGGCAACACAATAAATAAATAAAGAAACTTAGCCATATCAAAGGGTTGTCTTTTTTTAAAAAAAATGCGACAACCCAATAATAATAATAAATCCTACCGGCATCAACGGGTTGTCGCAGCCATTTTCCTCTTATCTAAAGGGCCAAAACTCAGTTTTGGTACATTTTCAGAACTTGGTTCTATTGCAACCTTCTTCCTACTCGTTGAGAGCTTTCAAATGAGTACCATATCGACTACTTTTGAGACAATTTTTAAAAATTCCGATTTTCCGGGAATTCCCGGATTTTCGGTTTTTCGGACGGAACTTTCGCAAGGCCCATTTTCCAAAAATGTCGCAAGAAGCAAAGTTGCTCAGCTCGACGAGCTCTTTCATTTGAGCCCCATATTGACTAGTTTTGAGCAAATTTTTCAAAATCCGGAATATTCCGGATCGAATATCTCGAAATCCGTAAATTTTCCGGAAAAGTAGATTCCAGTTTCGAAATCAGCGTGATCGAATTACCCTATGACCAACTTTTAAGCAAAATCCGAGACAAAAAATTTTTAGTCCAAAATCCGGGTTTTCGTGAATTCTTTAAGATTTTCAGTTTTTCGGCTATAACTTTCGCTAGACACATTCCCGGAAAATGTCGCAAGAAGGAAAGTTGCTCAGCTCGACGAGCTCTTTCATTTGAGTACCATATCGACTACTTTTGAAGAAATTTTTCAAAATCCGAAATTTTCCGGGGCGAATATCTCGAAATCCGTAAATTTTCCGGAAATTTCGATTTCAGTTTCGAAATCAGCATGGTCGAATTACCCTATGACCAACTTTTGAGCGAAATCGGAGACAAAAAATTTTTACGTTTCCCTTGGTCCCCCCTTACCATTTTTAAAAATTCCGGGAGCTGCCATTCCCGGAATCCGGGAGGTATCGGGCTACCCGCACTTCCGGTACCACTTCACCCCACCCCCAACTGGTACTGATAATTTCAGCTCGATCGGTCCAGCCAATCTCGAGAAAAAGGGGGGGGGGACAAGATTGTTTACCGATATAATAAATAAAGAAACTTTCCCATAACAAAGGGTTGTCTTTTTTTTTAAAAAAATGCGACAACCCAATAATAATAATAAACGGACATACCCAGATGAAAGGGTTGCCTTTTTGTGTAAAAAGCGGCAACCCAATAAATAAATAAATAAATAAATAAATAAAGGAACTTAGCCATATCAAAGGGTTGTCTTTTTTTTTTAAAAAATGCGACAACCCAATAAGAATAAGAACTAGCGCTACTGCAAGAATGTGTTGCCCACAACAGGTTTTTCTGTTTATTTTCTGCCATAACTTTCGCTAGACGCATTTTCATAAAATGTCGCAAGAATGAAAGTTGTTCAGCTTGACGAGCTCTTTCGTTTGAGTACCATATCGACCACTTTTGGAAAAATTTTTCAAAATCCGGAATTTTCCGGAGCGAATATCTCGAAATCCGTAAATTTTCCGGAAATTTCGATTTCAGTTTCGCAATCAGCGTGGTCGAATTACCCCACGACCAACCTTTGACCGAAATCGGAGACAAAAAATTTTTTGCTCCAAAATCCGGGTTTTCGTGAATTCCCGGGTTTTCAGTTTTTCGGTCATAACTTTCGCTAGATGCATTTTTATAAAATGTCGCAAGAAGGAAAGTTGTTCAGCTTGACGAGCTCTTTCGTCTGAGTACCATATCGACCACTTTTGGAGAAATTTTGCAAAATCCGGAATCTTCCGGAGCGAATATCTCGAAATCCGTAAATTTTCCAAAAATTTCGATTTCAGTTTCGAAATCAGCGTGGTCGAGTTACCCTATGACCAACTTTTGAGCGAAATCGGAGACAAAAAATTTTTGACCAAATTTTGGATTTTGAAATTTCGCCTTGGTCCCCCCTTACCATTCGAAATATTCCGGGATTCGCCATTCCCGGAATTCGGAAGGTATCGGACTGCCCAACTGAGGATCCAATGTCCTAGTCAAGGGCTTCAAAATGAGGTATCAACCACCCCTGTACCCCTTCCCAATCTCGAGATCTAGGGGGGGGACAGACGGATAATAATAATAATAATAAATCCTACCGGCATCAACGGGTTGTCGCAGCCATTTTCCTCTTATCTAAAGGGTCAAATCTCAGTTTTGGTACATGTTCAGGCTATGGTGCTATTGCAACTTTTTTCCAACTCGCTTAGAGCTTTCGAATGATGTCAATATGAACGCAATTGGTCAACTTTCAATTTTGACCATTTTTGCAGCATCAGCGTATCGAGGGTCACAACGCAATTTTGTACATTTTCAAGACTTGGCCCTTTTACAACTTTTTCTCAGCCCGATCAGAGCTTTCGAATGATACCAATATTGCACCGATCCGACAACTCTCAATTTTGACCATTTTTGCAAAATGGTTGCCCATAAAAGGGCAGTTGGGATAAGAAATTTTCGATAATTATTGCTAAAAGTTATTTAATACAGCCTCTTAAAAGGTATTCTAGCAAAGCCAGCAGCTCAACTTGACTAACAAGGTCAAAAACTCTTATATTAGGCGTTTTTGGGCAGTTTGCTCACTTTTGCGGTCTCCAACAGTGTAACTTTTGGCCATATCTCGAGATCTACAAGGGCTAGGAAAATTTCGATTGCAGATTTGGAATCTACGTCCACGGGTTACCCTATGACCAGCTTTTAAGCAAAATCGGAGACAAAAAAATTTTGACCATTTTTTAGAATCGCCTTGGTCCCCCCTTACGATTTTAAAAATTCCGGGAGCCGCCTTTCCCGGAATCCGGGAGATATCGGGCTGCCCCCACTTCCGGTACCACTTCAGGCCACCCTACTACTATGGTGATAATTTCAGCCCGATCGGTCCAGCCAATCTCGAGAAAAAGGGGGGGGACAAAGTGTTGACCGGAATAATAAATAAATAAACTTAGCCATATCAAAGGGTTGTCTTTTTTTTAAAAAAAATGCGACAACCCAATAATAATAATAATAAGCACAGACCAATAACAAAGTGTTGCCCAATTCCTTTGGAAAAGTGGGCAACACAATAAACATGTCCAGAACATAGGGTTCCAAACCCTTTGGAAAAGGGCGGGAACCCAATAAGAACTAGCGCTACTGCAAGAATGTGTTGCCCACAACACATTCCTTTGGGGTATAAATTGTACTAGAGACCTTTTAAGCTGTTTCTGTTCAGGAAATCTGTCCCAGGACTCAAAGAGCTTTCAATTAAGCACCATATTGCCCATGTTTCAACGAATTTTTGAAAATCCGGTTTTTTCCGGAAATTCCGGATTTTCCAATCTGCGGCCATAACTTTCGCTAGAAACAGTTCCAGAAAATATGGTAAGGACAAAAATTACTCAGCTCGACGAGCTCTTTCATTTGAGCCCAATATCGACCACTTTTGAAGAACTTTTTCAAAATCCGGAATTTTCCGGATCGAATATCTCGAAATCCGTAAATTTTCCGGAATTTTCGATTTCAGTTTCGAAATCAGCGTGGTCGAGTTACCCTATGACCGACTGTTGAGCCAAATCGGAGACAAAAAAATTTTAGACCAAATTTTGAATTTTTGAGATTTCGCCTTGGTCCCCCCTTACCATCCCGAAAAATCCGAATTTTCAAAACCCGGAATTTCGGAACCATCTTGCTTCCGGGAGATGTCCTAGTCAAGGGCTTCAAAATAAGGTATCAACCACCCCTGTACCCCTTCCCAATCTCGAGATCTAGGGGGGGGGACAGACGGATAATAATAAGCACAGAACGATAACAAAGTGTTGCCCATTCCTTTGGAAAAGTGGGCAACACAATAAACATGTCCAGAACATAGGGTTCCAAACCCTTTGGAAAAGGGCGGGAACCCAATAACTCACATGATCAAACGACTAATAATATTAGAATTAAATTTAATTTAAACTTTAATTCCGATATTATAGCTAAACAATTGACAGAAAAATGTGTAATATTATAACGACCCGTCTAGAGCGCTCAGACACTTTAGTTCCAAACCCTCTCCGGGTCATAACCAACATTTTGTCTGCTACGACAGAGTGTAGTACAAAATTCCAACACCATTAATTAATTAATTAAACTGAAAAAATAAATGATCAAACTTAAGCAACTGCTAAATGAGAAAGAAGAAGAAAGTCATGTACCACCGAAGGTCCGAAAAATTCGGACCTCCGGCGGGACTCGAACCCACGACATTTTGCGCACTAGGCAAACGCTCTGCCGACTGAGCTACGGAGGCACAGTCTCATCAAGCTTTGTCGGAATTCGTGTACCAATGTACATGACTTTCACTACGTGAACCCACGCAAGTAGAAACAAAGTGGAGGAAGAGCAAGCTCAAGGGCCGTCACACTTGTTCTACAGATATAAATGAGAAAGAAGATGAAAGTCATGTACCACCGGAGGTCTGCTAAATTCTACAGATATACACTACCCCCCCACCCCCAGAAATTTCTAACCTGTCGTAGTCCCAGTAGAAATACAGCCGGTTCGGGTGAGCTGTCAAGCCAATCTCTAGCCAGTCGGCCAATGCTGGGGTCCAGTGCAGCTAGACCCTGGCCCAGACCCCCCACAATAATCTGGGGGGCAGGCTTCAAGGCGCTGCCGCTCCATTTCAGCTGAAAGCAGAGATAGAAAAAAGACACTAAAACAAGAAATGAAAAAACCAATAACTGAAAAAATCCTACTACAAAAATTGTACATTAAACTGTAAAATTAATGCTTTAGTTTAGCGTTTGCAGATTTCCTCCCCAAAACCAGTTGTCGCAAAACCTCCCCCCCCCCCAACCCAAACCTAGAGCGAATGAGCGTACCCGCAATTCGACCATTTACTGACTTACGGGAGGGGAGGGCGTCAGCCGTTAGCTAACCAGAGCATAGTTTTTGCTCTGATATAACATAGAGTGTGGCTAGTGGCACACTCTTATATTAGGTACGCTTGATGTGTACACACCTGTGAATGCCAAATCTGTATCAGAGTATCCAAGTGTGCGGATACAAGCTCCGGGCAGTCCAGCCTTTCCTCAGCTTCCACCAAACGTTTCCAGTCACGCAAAACTTCTGTCTAAAGGTAAAAAAGACGGCAAAAATGCGGAAATAAATATTAAATTTAGTAGCAGTCATCCAAGAAATTCTAATAAATCAACCAAAATGCTAAGAGAATGATGCCTACCCCGCCATTCAGACAAATCTACTGTCCCGCTTTAGGGGGTGTCCGGCTAATCGTGTCAAAACATCTCCCGTACACCAAGTATCGACAAAGAACACAAATTATTAATTGTAAATTTTAATTTGAAATTTAAATCTAAATTTTGCCAAAAACATCTCCCCGGTACCCCCAAATTAAGACAAAGAATATAAATTAAATTTGAAATTTAAATCTAAAATTTTGCCAAATCACAGCATAAAGTATTTGACCTAATCCATAAATATACCTTGATGTATCGGGAATAGAATTTGGATAAATCCTCCAGGCGCCCCAGCTCACCAAACATGCCCACAAAATATCGAACAGTCTCTAAAACATCAAACACAGAGACATAAGATTTTTAAATTTAACTTTAAAATTTACATATATACTTAAACATCTGGCTTCGTTTCCAGTGCCCCACATTTCTGAAGAGGACTTTTACATGCCTCTCATTCAAACAGCAAGCTACATAAACTATCATTCGTGTGTCACAACAACTCGACCTCGCCCCACCTTGAGGTGCCCAGAAAATGCCAAATTTTTAGAAATTTTGGTAAAAATTTTCAAAAGTTTTCCGGCTTCGCCTGAATTTTTTGGTCTAAAAATTGCCAATTTTGGTACTAAAACTTGATTTTTGACCACTTTTTAGCTTAGTTTTAGCAGTAAACGCAGAAAACAGGCTATTCTAAAACTTTTTAGCATTTTTAGGCCGTATATCCCCCACCACTTTTTCGCCTAGAAAAAGTCCAAGCATGAGGGGGGTGCACGGGCGTATATATCCAGGGGCCGATGTTATAAAGCGATTTAACTCGGTTAAAACGCTAACCCGGGTTAGAAACCGGGTTATCAACCCTAATCCAGGGGCCGGTCCTATCAATGTTCTAAACCCGGGTTAACTCACTAACCCGGGTTAAAAATGGGTTACTAACCCAAACCCCCTCCTATCAAAACTAGGGTTAACCCGGGTTTGCTTAACCCGGGTTTCACATCGGGGTTAACAGGTTATTTTGGGGTTAGCGCTAACCCCAATCCTATCATTAAACCCGGGTTTAGGAATCGGGGTTAAAATAGAGTTAAACAGGCCTAAACTTAACCCTCCTCACCTAGGTGGGTTAAGTCCTTAACCCGGGTTTTCATTTTGGGGTTAGTTCAATTGTGTTGATATTCTGTTATATTTGAGTTTGTTTTCTTTATTTAGGCGTTTTTTTCGCCACGCTTCGTTGTTATCCAAAATCAAATTGTTTTTTGTTGAATTAGCATATGATTTTTATAGCTAATTTCTTAAACGAAACGTTTTCAGACTGAAATATATAGAGCTTACGATTTCCAATAAAAATCGTGAAACGTTTTTCTTTGAAACATCAATAATTGAAGCGAACCAATATACAATAACAAATATTAGTATTTGAAAAGGCAATTTCTAGCTGCAGAAAAATTGTGGATGTTACTTCCTGAAGACGTTTATGTGATTCTGGGGTCTTTCCCGTTATCCCCTCCCAGCTCCGAAGAAGTACCGAAGAAGCACAATTTGACTGATTGAGTTGAATTTGGTAGGGGTAGATTTTCGTAATAAAACTTTTTAAAACTTTTTCGGTTCCCTTTGGTCCCTCCCCGCTTACCAAACTAAAATTTTAATATTTTAAAATTTTTGCATTTTTGAAATCAGCAGGTCCGAAAACCCACCCCTACCAAATTTCAACTCAATCAGTCAAATTGTGCTTCTTCGGTACTTCTTCGGAGCTGTGGGGGGATAATGGGAAAGACCCGGATCCTGCTTCCCCAAAAATGCGATCGAAACTAAATAAAATTGAATATTACAAACCAGAAATGAAATTCTAAAAAGGTCAAAAAATCAGCTATGTACAGCTAAGCTTATTATTAAAGGCAATAAGCATACATTTTAATAACAGATGAGTCATATGGCCCAAGTGGGTATTTTCACATCTTATGTTTGGGACAGGGTCCAGTTAAAGGTTTGCAGTCTGGACATCTGGGTTTACTTTAGGCAAAAATAAGTGGGGGGGGGGACGCCCCCCCCCACTAGGGGGGGGGGGGAGGTCGAAAAGTGGGGGGGGGAAATAAAATGAGCCAAAAATGCTAAAAATGCTGTATAAATAGCCTGTTTTCCACATACACTGCTACAACTATGCTTAAAAGTGCTCAAAAATCAAGTTTTAGCACCAAAAAAGGCGATTTTTCATCAAAAATTTCCGGCGAAGCCGGAAAATTTTTGAAAATTTTGACCAAAAATCCTTAAAATTTGGCATTTTCTGGGCACCCTATAGTGAGTGGGGGGGGGGAAGCCCAAAAAAGTGGGGGGGGAACGAGTGGGGGGGGGAGGTGCTCGGCTTGGGGGGGGAACCCAAAAAGTTGGTGGGGGGCGGCCCCCCCCGCCCCCCCCCAGTAAAATGAACCCAGGACATTTGCTCTTTTTTCTTCAACGCGTCCACCCTATTTTGAGAAAATATTTCCACACCTGCTAGAAAATCAAGTTTCGATACCCTCCGCCGACAATGGAAATTTTTTAATGATTTCAAGCTATGTTCGAGCACTGCATTCAAACGAATCCAAAGCCGGCTGTAGGTCGTCGGTGGAAAAGATAAGAAAGTTTTGGTTTTGGGCCTTAAACTCTTAGTAGGTAGACAAGACACCAGATTCGTTGTTATGACTAGAAAGAGCACACGAAAATGAACATTTTTGCTTTTACAACCTTTGAGCTACCTCCAGTGGTTAAAACTCAGTATAAGCAAAAACCCAGATTGAGGGTCAAAAAATGGCTATTTTCGAGGAAATCAGTTTTCTCAAAATTACTGCGAAACATTACGATCAATTTTGGCAAACTTATAATCAATCGATACAGCGTCCAAATGCACATTTTATGAATCCTTACTAGCAGGATTTTATTGCTTTCAGCTAGAGATTTGGCCGGAAAACTTTTTTGGCAAAACTGCAGTTGGTTTGTTTAAAGCATGTTTGTTTTTCTCAAAAACTACTCGACAGATTCTGCAGAATTTTGCGAAATAGAAATTCGTACTATTGCGGAGGGACGTTTTTCTTGGTTTTGGCTAAAACGTTTCCAGGTTCAAGAAAATTTTGTGCAAAGTTTAAAAATTTAGTGTCTCCGTACATTTTGCAAATTTTCTCAACCGTTATGTGACACTGGGCGAAACCCAAAAACGTCCCTCGGCCCATATGTCCTCTGTATGTTGGCGCAAAAAGAAATTTTGTCTGGTTCCGCAGCTTTGAAAAATCGATGCTCAAAAAATTTTAGTTTATATTTAGCCGTTATGGCAGAAAATTTTCGCTAATGATTTTGGAAATTATACAAGTTTCGTAAGCTCAAGTGAATGGGCAGATTATCAGTTTTAAAACAATGTATAAAGCTCTTTCCAACTCCAAAAATTGCGAAAGTTGCAGCGTTTTAAAAAATACCATAAAAGCACTGCGCAAAAGGATTACCTACCAGCACCTTAAGGTGGTGATTCCTTTTGGGCACATATTGTTGGTTCGCAGCGTAAATCAAGACGAAATTTGACGAATCTTTCCGAAATACGTTCTTTCAGCATTCTAACACCCTCCGCGCAATCCTGATTCAAAAATTCGAGATTTCCGGTCAGGGCGGCCTTTCCCAATTTCTGAAACTTTGGCAGCAGCCATACAGTTATGACCATATTCAATCGAAAGATCACGTTGAGTTTCATATTTTTGCTTTTAAATGCAACGTTCTAGCTTTCTCTACCGTGATATATAGCCGATTTTCTTGTTTTGGCGTCAAAAACTTGTCGGTTTTGCAGAAATCAAATAACCCATCAATTCTTGAACTATGCAAGCCGTAAAATCGAACTAAGGGCGTCGATCTGAAGGTCTCATAGGGGCAAATTATCCGACGCAAGATCGTCTTCCAACAGCTATCCCGTAGGCTGCTATGATAAAAAATAGTTTTTGCAAAAACACGACCAATTTTTCTAAAGATTGTGGAGCATTCACCATGCAAGCTGGAGGGCTGCTACGTAACAGACGTGTTCTGCACAAATATACCCAGGGACGCTTTTTTAGTTGCCCCGATTGCTGCTTTGTAACTAAAGTAATCGCTTGACAAATTTGGAAAAAGTAGGCAAAATACAGGTTACACACACATTTCATGTCATTTCTCTATGACGATAATCTATTTCATAATAAATAAAAAAATCGTCCCCAGCTATTTGATGGAGGTATCGAATATATAACCGATGTCTCGCGAAAAAATTTACTTGACTCTGCAAAAAAATCTGGAAAATTATACTTCTTCTAAAATGTGTTAAAAATAATTTACAAAAGGAACATTAGTATCATGGTATGCATTAAAAAGAAAAAATGTCAAGCTGCATTTTGATATAAAAATGGTTTCTTTACTCCAAGTAATGAATGAGTAATAATGGTGCAAACTTATGTGACCAAGGGGAATCACCACCTTAAGAGAAAACAGGGTTAACCCAAACCCGGGTTTGCGCTAACCCGGGTTAGCATAACCCAACCCCAAAAATGTTTGATTGGATCGGGTTAACCCCAGGGTTAACCCAACCCCGAAATTTTGGGGTTAACCCCAAAATAGGCCCTAACCCGGGTTAAGCTTAACCCCGTTTTGATAGGACCGGCCCCAGTAGTATAAAAACGGGGTTAGGGTTAGGGTTAGGGTTAACCCTTAACCCAATGTTATAACAAAACCTGGGTTTCAAACCCGGGTTAAAATCGGGGTTAAACCAAGCAAATCTCAACCCTCCTCAGTGAGGAGGGTTAGAAGTTAACCCGGATTAGGTTTTGGATAAAAAACTAATAGAAAATTTTTTTGAAAACTTGCTTTTGACGATGAAAACACATTTTCCACATTGCTTTTCATCGTAGTGGACTTTTTTAAACTTCATTTTTATTACAAATTTATTATTTGGAGTTTTTTATGAAAAGGGTTGAAAAATGAAGGTTGGGGTTAGAAATGGGGTTAACCTCAAAAATAACCCGGTTAAATCCTTGGCAGCTGACTCTGCTGCTTCCTTGAGCTGATTGGGGTTAAAATGGGGTTAACTCTAGGGTTAACCGGGTTAAGTTAACCTAACCCTAAAAATGCTTTATAATACAGGGTTAACCCCATGGGTTAACCTAACCCCAAAATTTTGGGGTTAACCCCAAAACGGGCTAAACCCGGGTTAGCCTTAACCCTATTTTTATAACATCGGCCCCAGGGGAGGGATTTGGGGGGGGTTGAGATAACCAACGCAGAATTGCATTAACATTTCAGTGCGAATGTAAAAAATTTTAGCTTCAAATACAAATATCAAATTTCAAGACGGATCATCCCTCCCAGCGAATGTGGAAATTTTTGAAAAATTTTCTTTTTCCAATATATACGTGTAGATTTCCCCCCCCCCTTTGTAAAAATACCCTAAAGTTCCCCTTTTGTCAAAATCCAGGATACACCCCTGGGTTGGTCGGCGTTACACTTTCAGGCAGAAGTCCGAAACTGTCAAAAAAAAATTAAATTTTGAGGGCTAGCAATTTTCATTCTCAATTTCCAACAAATTTCTGAAACTTAAATATAAGCCATAAGCAAACTCAAACCAAGAACACCCACCGTTATAACGGCATTCAAAACTCATCTTTAGAAAGTGACACTGTATAGAAACCCCAGCCCCTTCTTGTGAACTGTGAAGGAAATATTTTTATTAATTTAATTTACTTTTTAATATATGACAAATTGTGACAAACCTTGAGATTGACTAGAAAATGCTGACAGGACGCTAGGGCTAAGCATGGCCACAAACTGATCTTTGAGACGGTGCAGCAGCTCCTTACGTTCCTCATAATTGCTCACCTGAATAACTAATTAATTAATTAATTAATTAAATAATTAGTTAATTAACCAAGTATAACATCATTATGCTACAATTAATCTTGAAAAAGAAGCAAACATTATGTAAACAGAATGTCTAACTTCAACTGACAAATAATTTTGAACAAAATTTTTTCTTGTACACGAGAATATTAATATTTATCTATTTTCATAACCAAAGGATAGACAGCCCATTCCCATAAAACTCTTTTCAGAAAGCGCAAATAAAAGTACTATACCCCCTTCCCTACCCGGGAATAAAATCTGAAAACTCAGGTAATATGTAATGTTGTTGGCAGATATACCTGTTGTATGTGGACGCGGCATTGGGGTTGGGCGGCCGCGGGGCAAATCACGTCTATGTAATAAAAGATATATAGTACTAACAAACGCGTGATTTGAAAAAATAAAAAACTCAACTAGCTCACTCCAGGTGTCAGTACATCCAAAGATTGTTGCATGGCAATCAACTTTGTCGATATGGTCTCCGGATTGCCACTGGCAAACACTTCATCAATATTCTGGGTTAGGCTGGCCCAATTGTCCAGTTCCTGAAACAAAAAAGCCTCGAACAAACTTAAACATATAAAGGTGATGACACCTCCAAATCCTTAGAGGCCAAAAATTCTCCTAAATTTTACACGGAAGCAAGCGCAAAAGTGTAACTCCTTTTGCATAATGACCTTCAACCGTGCTGGGCTTATTCTAGTGGGGGGGGATGGGGGGCCCCCGCATAAACGACCTTCCCACCCCCACCCCCCCCCAAAATTCATGCCTCCCCCGCAAAACCAAAGGGTGCCCCTTTTGGTACCAAATTTTGCCCTGAAAAATTCGCTCAGAAGGCCAAATTTTCAAAACTTTTCCGGCTTCGCCGGAGGTTTTTTTACTCATTTTTGTCTTTCTTAACACTAAATAAATCTGCCTATTTTTCCAATAAAAATCAACTTTTACGGTACATGCCAGAAAAATAGCGGCGTTTTTAGCATATTTTTCGAAAAATTTTCGCTCCCCCCCAAAAAAAAATTCCTTGCCCCTCGGACTTTTGGGGGGGGGCCCAAGCAGTCCCCCCCAAGAAAAAAATCCCTAGAATAAGCCCAGATCGTAGAAGGAGAGGTAAAGGATCGGTAGCTCTCCAAGAAGGTAACCAGACATGATCCTATGGACACAAGTTCCCACTGCTATCTTCCCATATAAGTGGGTGCTACTGATTTACTGATCATTAATTAAGCCAAAAAAGTTTAACAGAGTAAAGGTATTACCCCTGCAAAATATTTCCATCCCAGCTTCAGGGACAAGGGGTGCCGGTGCTCATCCCCGGATACACAGCCGTAGAGCCAGGAGTGTCACCTCAAATGATGACAACATCCGTGGAAGGGGGCCGCCCCTCAAGACGTTACGTCCTACACAGGCTGCAGTTACCTTCTCACAATACTGGTACCCATTTACCGACCAGTTAAGGATGGATAGCTGGGTTGGCTGGAGCCCACAGCAAACCGATATGTGCTTCAGTCCCTTGCTCAAGGAGATTTGTGAATGCCTTGTGGCAGAGGACAAAGACAAAGTTTTTTTAATCCCAAATGTAATGGCAACGGTTACAACAACTTCAGATTTGAGATTCGAGCATCGGCTAGGACTATTGAATTCAAACTAGATCGCCGTACCATTCGGCACCACCGCTACGGCACTGATCCAAAAAAGTAAATGCAAAGCGGGGGAAGGGAAGTACAAGAGCATTGGGAAAATTTAGTTTCCATGCGAACTTTCAACTTGGAAAGGCTTATATACGTATATATATAGCATGCGACAAAAGCCCGCTTCTTAAAATCCTTTTTTAGTCAGACGAAATATTATTGCAGTAAAATTATGTAAGCAGACCCCAGAAATTTGACCAAGTGAAACACCTTCTTGGCTTAAAAATATCTTAATTTAAATTTGAAAATTTATAGTGCCACCATACACAGTTTCGTGAGTTTTTTTGGTGCTTTCTGAAGGGTCAAGAAAGGGTCACATTTCTAGTGCCAAACTACATCCCCCTACTACAGCTTCGTGAATTTTTCGGATGTCTGTTGAAGGGTCAAGAAAGGGTGGGGGGAGGCGGATATTATATGTTAGCTAATCCAAAATAAATTATATATATAAATTATACCTTCAACGATTTTTCCACAGAAGCCATGCGTTCCTTGGCCGAGTCCAGAATCAACAGGGTATCCATGGCAGCTGCTGTATCTTCCTCAATCTGAAGGCCATTAAGTACAGACAAATATTTAATTATATTAATTATTTTAATTAATTAATAAATTAATTATATAATTAATTAATTGGTAGCCGGGTTATAATCCCCCCCAGAATTAATAAGTACACTAAATGTAGAAATAAATGCACTAAAGGTACAAGAAATAAAAATGCTCCTCCGGAGCATGAAAAAAGTAATATGGGTGATGGCGAGGTTGCAAAATCAAGGGGGGACTAGTCTTAAAAATGCTTATATAATATGGAGGCTAGGTTCAAAAATTGAAGAGGACTAGGTTGTGGGCGAATATGGGCGTTATGGGCACAGCTTCGCCGAGCAATCCACAAATTCGCGGTTTGTAAATGTAAATCATGATGCAGATCCACGCTAAATTAAGCTTTTTTGAAGCAGCAAATTAGCAGCACCCCCCTTCCCCGGCCCCACCCAGTTCCCCTTGTCCAATTTATTTATCAAATCGAAAAGAAAATCGAAATCTAAATTTGTGTTCCCCCACTCCAGTTACCTTTCTCACATCATCCTGTGCATTTTTCATCTTATTCTGTAGGGAGACAACCTCGTGCTGAATTAGTTCCAGTTCGTGAAGGGCCCTGAACAAAACATTAAACTAGAGATATGAAAAATAAAAACAATTGAAAAACGCGAAAAAACAGAAAAATGTGCACGCTACCAATCAAAAGTTGCAAAATTTTCTTGTGGTAGACGTTCACGATACTGAATACATTCGCAAGAAATCTCAATATCTATGCTATTTTTTCAGCTGTGGTGTACAAAATAGTGTCAATGTGGTTTTTCCAAAAAACTTTTTATGTGGCTGCGTATGTAGGTATAAAATTAAACTCCTTTCCAAAATTCATAGGGACATTAAAGTTCACATTACTTTGGCATAAACTGGACCGTTTGCTGGCTAATTTCGTCCAATGACTTGTTGACTTCCTGAAACAAGCGCACATAAAAATTAAATCTAAATTGTTTAAATTAAAAAATTTAAAATCGAAAGTACGACATTTCAGCACCTCGTTGCTAAAGGTTCTCCTGAAGTGTATACCGTTTTAGGAGATTGTCTCAGAGCTTTCTAGAATAGGAAGTTCCAAAGTCCAGTTGTAAATGATTTTAGGAGAGTCGTTTGAACCAAAAGCTATAAACTTTCTCCATTTCTTTGAAACAAAAAATGGAACGCCAATGTCTATGGCAAATATTCAAGACTTTCAGTGGGTATGAGCACACCCCCAGTTGGCATCTTAATCACCCCCTTGTCAAAAAGTTCCCCTGCTTTAAGTAAACAAAATAGAAATTTAGCACCAAAGTACGTATCACCTCTAATTCGACTAAAACGCTGGGCTTATTCTAGTGGGGGGGGGGGTGGGGGGGGCCCCCCATAAACCCCCATACCCCCCCCCAAAAATCGTTCCCCCCCCCCAAAAAACCCCCCCCCCCCCCCAAAAAAAGTGGGTGCCCCTTTTGGCACCAACTTTTGCCCTGAAAAAATCGCTCAGAAACCCAAATTTTCAAAAATTTTCCGGCTTCGCCGGAGATTTTCACTCAATTTTTGCCCTTTTCAACACTAAATCTGCTTATTTTTGCTATGAAAATCAACTTTTATAGTATATGCCAGAAAAATAGCGCTATTTTTAGCATATTTTTCGAAAAATTTTCGCCCCCCCCCAAAAATTCCTTGCCCCTCGGACCTTTGGGGGGGGCCCCCCCCAAGAAGCCCCCCCCCAAGAAAAAATTCCTAGAATAAGCCCAGAAACCTATACTAAAAATATTCAAGCTAAGTACAAGCCAAACCTGAATGAACACTTGCAGCTTCATGATCAAAGAATTGGTAAATTGCTACAACAAAGGCAAAACAGCGGGCAAAGAATACACAGAAAGTAAACATCCGAAATGAAACAAATAAAACGTTGGCGCTATTTTGAGTATAAACTAGTAACAAAAATGCCCTAACGGTCATTGCTAAAGGGGAGAATACGTAGGGAAATGCTGCTAAAGCGGAAAAATGCCAATAGTTTCGTGCAGATTAATGTCTACTCAGGGGGGCGCCACAAAAAAAAAAAAAAAAAAGTTATTGAAACCAGCTTTTTGGCACTGAATAGGGAATCTAGCCAGCGCCTAAAATAATTGAAACCAGCTTTTTGGCGCAGAATAGGGAATCTAGCCAGCGCCTAAAATGATTGAAACAAGCTTTTTGTAGCAGAATAGGGAATCTAACCAGCGCCTAAAATGATTGAAACCAGCGTCTGGGGCAGAATAGGGGAACTAGCTAGCGCCTAAAATGATTGAAACCAGCGTCTGGGGCAGCCTCTCGCCATCCACCCTATTCGCGTGAACTAGAAGAATTATCCTAGAATGAACTTAGCAAATAAGCACTTGACATTTGCGTGAATACCTGTGTCACATAAGCTGTGTGTAAGTGCATCAGCAGTTTCTCGTGAAGTTCGAAAAAACCAGTTTACTTTAGGTAGAGGGATGATGCGTACTCACAAACAATCCCAGGTGTCGTACAATTATTTGCGTACAGCTGAATGTATCAACTCACGCATTATGCTAACCTTGGTTTGCACATGACTGTTGCTCAGGAGGTTGAACAAAATTTATCGTGTTAAATATACTTACACGTTTATGTATTGTATGTGCTATATACGTACGCTATCGTGGTGGAGAATTTGAGTTGACTTGACGAAGCCAAATGCGTTTATGTACATACAGTATATATGTAGACGTATATATTTTACTATAGGGGCGCGGTAACTAATTCTTTTGATAGCGACTGTTTCATATTCATTTCATTCAGTCACAGCGGAGGCCACGTTACATGACACCATCACAGTGTTCAGTCCAGCAGACAGCTCTTTGTGCGGAATTACTGTATCATTTCGACTCACAAGTTATCTCAAGCCTTCTCAAGATCAAACCAATGTATTATACTTACGCCATTGCGATTGAGTATATATATATATGTGTATCTGAGCACTTCACGCGAATAGGGTGGATGGCGAGAGGCTGCCCCAGACGCTGGTTTCAATCATTTTAGGCGCTAGCTAGTTCCCCTATTCTGCCCCAGACGCTGGTTTCAATCATTTTAGGCGCTGGTTAGATTCCCTATTCTGCTACAAAAAGCTTGTTTTAATCATTTTAGGCGCTGGCTAGATTCCCTATTCTGCGCCAAAAAGCTGGTTTCAATCATTTTAGGCGCTGGCTAGATTCCCTATTCAGTGCCAAAAAGCTGGTTTCAATAATTTTAGGCGCTGAGTAGACATTAATCTGCACGAAACTATTGGCATTTTTCCGCTTTAGCAGCATTTCCCTATTCTCCCCTTTAGCAATGACCGTTAGGGCATTTTTGTTACTAGTTTCTTGCATTTTTCCGCTGTAGATCACATACGTATTACTTTTCGACTTTAATAAGCAATCGGCATTTTCCCGGTTAAGATGTGTGTAGCAATGTCGGGAGGAGCCAGTGGCGCCGCGTGGGTTAGGATAAAAACCAAAATACTTTTATTAGGACCTTTTATGCAAAGTTGTGTCCACAAAAGCGAGTCTTTAACGCAATTTTCTGATGGCTGACGATGTTCGGGGGGAGTAGCGGCACCGCGTGGGGAAGCATAGAAATCAAAATAGCAGACTTTTTAATAGGATTTTTACGCATAAATTTGGAGACCCGCAAAATCGTGGGTTTAGCGCAGTTTCCTGCATGGCTGGCTGATGAAGTGCCGAGAGGGGTGCGGCGCCGCGTAGGGACATAGAAATCTAAGTAGCAGGCTCTGATATGCGAATTTGTGAACGCAAATGAGTGTTTAATGCAGTTCTCTGATCGGTTGCCGATAATTGGGGGGGCAGCGGCACGCGTGGGGACACAGAGATTTAAATAGCAGGCTCTTATATGCGAAGATCTGAGAACGAAATGGAGTGCTTAATGCAATTTTCTGAATGACTGATGATGTGCGGAAGAGGGGGGGGGGGGGGGTAGCGGCGCCGCATGGTGACACAGAGATTTAAATAGCAGGCTCTTATATGAGAATTTGTGAACACAAATGAGTGTTTAATGCAGTTCTCTGATGGGTTGCCGATATTGGGGGGGGGGGGGCAGTGGCACGCGTGGGGACACAGAGATAAATAGCAGGCGCTTATATGCGAATTTGAGAAAGCAAATGAGTATTTAACGCAATTTTCTGAATGGCTGATGATGTGCGGAAAGGGGGGGGGGGGGTAGCGGCGCCGCGTGGGGACACAGATTTAAATAGCAGGCTCTTATATGCGAATTTGTGAACGCAAATGAGTGTTTAATGCAGTTCTCTGATTGGTTGCCGATATGGGGGGGGGGGCAGCGGCGCGCGTGGGGACCCAGACATTTAAATAGCAGGCTCTTATATCATGCGATTGATGTTTAATGCACTTCTCTGATCAATGAATTGATGATCAATGAATGATTAATGTTCGGCTCACCAAGGGCTTTCATTTGACACCAAACTTGGAAAATATTCAAAAAATCGATTTTCGACCACTCCGGACCCTAGTCAGGGCGCCACAGGCCGCCGGGGCCACTTTGGAGGGGTCCTCCAATGAGAAAAAATGTTCGTCTCACCAAGGGCTTTCATTTGATACCAAAGTTGGAAATTTTTTAAAAAATCAATTTTTGATCAGTCCGGACCCTGGTCAGGGCACCACAGGCCGCCGGGGCCACTTTGGAGGGGTCCTCCAATGACAAAAAATGTTCGCCTCACCAAGGGCTTTCATTTGATACCAAAGTCGGAAATTTTTTAAAAAATCGATTTTTGACCAGTTCGGACCCTGGTCAGGGCGCCACAGGCCGCTGGGGCCACTATGGAGCGGTCCTCCAATGACAAAAAATGTTCGCCTCACCAAGGGCTTTCATTTGATACCAAAGTCGGAAATTTTTTAAAAAATCGATTTTTGACCAGTCCGGACCCTGGTCAGGGCGCCACAGGCCGCTGGGGCCACTTTGGAGGGGTCCTCCAATGACAAAAAATGTTCGCCTCACCAAGGGCTTTCATTTGATACCGAACATGGCCACTTTTGGAAAAATCGATTTTTGACCATTTTGGACCTGTCCGGACCCTGGTC
>JASAND010017070.1:0-76853 GCA_030248195.1 Trissonchulus latispiculum
CATGGATGGAGTCTCAACGCGACGCCCAGGTGGGCCCTCCCCAAAGAGGGCTGCGAATCCGTCCCTTATCACGGCAACCCGCCCACGGTCACGAAGACCGGGTGCTGGGGGTCGTCTCTCTCGGGCTTCATTCGTGTTTTTGATTACCAGGGGCCTTAATCCGGCCTACGACCCCTGGTTACTCCTCATCATGGCCGGAGACGTGGAGCTGAATCCGGGCCCGCGTACCATCTACCCCTGCACCGTCTGCGGGGGCCATGTTGCGGGCTGGTCCATCAGATGCTCCAACTCGTCAACACACGCCGAAACGGAACCTAGACGTAAACCCGGTTGGTGCCACCAACGATGTTCGAACATGACCAGAGAGGAGATTGCTACCTTGTCGGCGGACGAGGTGGCGGCTTGGGTATGCCCTGCCTGCGAAACGGCCGGCGTGGCCACTCGGCAACTCCCCGCTGCCGCCAATGCCGAAACTCCCGTGCGGCTCACGGCCTACACCCCTGATCTGTCCAATGCCACTCCCCTAAGCCTGTCGCCGAACACTCCCCCAAGCCAGCCGCCACTCACTTCCCCAAGCCTGCCGCCGCGTACTCCCCAACCAATTGTGGTCGTCAGCTGTGCCGCATGCGGCACTAAAAGCAGAAGGGGATCTCAACCTCTGCGGTGCGCCACCCAGCAGTGCAGCAGTGTGTGCCATCGCGCCACCAAGTGCAGTGGTCTGACACGAGCGCAACAATCCAACACGGCTTGGGAGTGCGACGCGTGCCTGGAAGATCTAGGGCGTCCCGTCAGGCGCGGCCCACCTCCTACGCTAGCCGGCCTGCCCCCTCTCAGAACAGCGAAAGATGCCGACAACAGTGCACCACGCGCCATCTGTCCCGCGTGTAGGGGGCGACTCAGCGCGGGCAGCCGACTATGCTGCAAGGACTGCGGGAAGAAATTCCATAACCGCTGCGCTGGCCTATCGAGGCTGGAGTTAGACAATCTGATTGCCAACAACGCATGGACGTGCGACGCCTGTGCCAAACGGGCTGCCCAGAGACCGGCCAGTACGGGCCCGGCAGTTCAGCCACCGGGCACAGCTCAGCAGCGAAGGTCGGACTTCGCAACCCGCGACACCCTTAGAATTCTGCAGTGGAACGCGGACGATTTGAGAACGAAAACGGTGGAGCTGGAAGAGTGCCTAAAAAAGTACTCCGTGGACGTCGCACTCATACAAGAATCGAAACTCTCCTCGAAGCATTCCAACCCCAAACTCAGCTGCTACAGCGTCGTCCGCCAAGACAGGCCACCCAAAACGGACGGATCCGTGATCAAGGGAGGAGGGCTGGTCACTCTGGTGAAGGAAGATGTCCCCTTCTCCCGGGCTCCGCAGAGGATCAGCACGGGTGACGACATTCTGGAGACTCTGGCTATCAGGGTCCACACGGCCAAAAACAGCAACATCGCGATAGTCAACTGCTATTGCCCCCCGATCCGTCGCAGAGAGGGGGAGGATCGCAGCGACACCTTGGACTGCGACTCCCTCAACCTCAACAACCCACACATTGTGGCCGGAGACCTCAACGGTCACTCCCTCCTATGGGACGAAGCTCAGACCCCTGACAGCAGGGGCGACCAGCTGGAGGAATGGATGATGGACAGCAACATGGTCTGCGTCAATGATGGATCTCCAACCCACGTCAACAGAGGCACGGGGGGCCTCAGCTCACCTGACGTCAGCTTTGTGCGCAGCAGCTGGGCGGACAAAGTCCTTTGGTCTACCCTCGACTGCCTGGGTTCAGATCATGTGCCAATCCTAATGGAGGTGCATACGGGTCTGAAGACCCTCAAGGACAGCAGAAACACCAAGGCGACCAAAGGGTGGAATTGGTCCTCAGCGGACCTCCCAGGCTTCACGGAAGGGCTGGACCGCGATGTAGCTGCTCTGCCGCAGATCCAGAAAGATCTTTCAAGAGAGGAACGCGCTCATGCCTTGTCTAATGCGGTAGCCAAGTTCTCCGACGCCGTCCTGTCCAACGCCCATGAGTATATCGGTACGGCCTACAGGAGGAGCAGCGCCAAGCCCTGGCTCACACCGGATCTGAGAGCCAAAATTAAGGAGAGAAATGCACTCCGCCGCCAAATATCTACCAAAAGGAAAGAATGGGTGGAGAAGTGCGTAGAGGTACGGGAACTGATAAACGAGGCAAAGGATAATAAGTGGCGAGAATTCCTAGAGGACAGCTCGATGAATCAGGATACTGGAAAGGCCTGGAAGCTGGTCAAGTCGCTCAACACCTCCCCGACCGCCGGTCCCCGGAATGAGGACATTGTCGTCAGGGGAAGAGTCATATCAGGAGGCATGGCGAAGGCGGAATGCTTCACCAAACACTTCACTAGTGTGAACAGGCTGCAGCTCAGCAAAGAAGACAAACTGGCTGAGAAACAATTTCGCCGCCCGCAGCCTTCCTCTGGACGAATCCTGCTCCGAATTCGGCTTGGATGAGCTAGAACTGGCGATCGGCCAGATGAGAAGTACATCAGCCGCCGGCCCTGACTCCATCGCACCCAGACTTATTCAGAACTTCGGTCCTGCGGCAAAACAATACCTGCTGAACTGCTTCAACGAATCATGGGAGCTGGGATTCAGCCCCCAAGCATGGCGCAACGCCATCATCATCCCGCTGCTAAAGAAAGGCAAAGCCGCAGCGGGTCTGGAGTCCTATCGTCCGGTCAGCCTGACGTCATGCCTGGCTAAAACGATGGAGCGGATGGTGCACAACAGGCTGTACTATCTGGCTGAGAAGAACGGGTGGCTATGCAACGAGCAAGCTGGCTTCCGCAAACTCAGAGGATGTGAAGACGCCACTGTACGACTCTCACAGAACATCAGCGACGCGTTCCAAGCTCGACCTATGCAACGCACGGTCATGGCCACCTTCGACTACAGGAAGGCCTACGACAAGGTCTGGAAAGTCAAACTTATGGACGAACTTATTCAGATGGGCGTCCCTTTCCGATTCGTGGCGTGGTGCAACGGATTCCTCTGGAACCGACAAGCTTGCGTCAGGCTGGATGGCACCACCAGCCGCTATCGCCAGCTAAGCCAAAGTCTACCACAGGGGGCAGTCCTATCTCCGCTACTATTCGCCCTCTACGTCAACAAGATCAGCTCGGCAATGCCAGCCTCGGTCTCTTTTGGCAGCTATGCGGACGATCAAGCGGTCTGGTCCAGCCACCCGGTGAAGGAGACTGCAGCCAGCAGGGTGCAACAGGCTTGTGATGTCATCGCCACCATCAGCGGTGAGCTGAAACTCCCACTCAATAAAAAACAAGTGCCAAGCAAGCTTCTTCTCTACTGACCCTGGAGAGGCTGGATGGCAGCCCGCCCTACGCATCAACGGCCAAGATCTGAGTTTCAACGCCAATCCAGTGATACTGGATGTCACTTACGACAGGACGCTGTCGTTTGGTACGCATGTCGACAAGATCTGTAAAGCTGTGGCTTCTAAACTACGAATCCTGGCGGTCGTGGGCAACTCCAAGTGGGGTTGGCGGAAAGAGGATCTTCGCACTACCTACATCGCCCTCTGCCACAGCGTCTTCGGCCACTGTGCTCCTGCCTGGCAACCGTGGACGTCCACAACCAACATGGGCAGAATCGAACGGTGCCAAAACCGGGCACTCAGGCTGATCACTGGCATGCTGCAGACCACGCCGGTGGAAGCCCTCCGGCTTGAGGCTGGCACCCCCTCCTACGCCGTCATCTCCAACCGCCTCATTGCGAAAGGGTAAGAAAAATCTCTCAGGGTCCCGCCCAACAACCCGCGTCGGTCGGCTATTGAGTCCAACGTGCGACACCGGACTAAGGTCAGAAGCAGCCTCCGCGAAAGGAGCAGCTCGATTTGCGCCAGCATTCCGGAACTGGTTGGTCCGATCCGTCAGGAACTTCGTCTGCCGGTGGTTTGCCCCTGGAAGATCGAACGGAGCTGGTCCTGCCATCTGGCTCTTATCAGGCCTGCCGATAAGAAGTCCACGGCGGGGGAACTCCGCTCGAGCGCCGTCGACACGATCCGCATACGCCATGCCAACTGCAGTCGAATCATCTACACGGACGGCTCGGCGACCAGCGGAACGGACGACGGGGCGGCGCGGCCGTCCTGACGTCAGGTGACCCGGAGCACCCTACTATCCTCGAATCGTATCAACAACGGGGCCGGGCCACCACCAGCTCCTTCGAAATGGAGCTCCTTGCCATTCGCCTAGCTGCCGATGCTATTGCCTTAGCGGGGAGCGCTGAGCCCACTGTCATCTGCTCCGACAGTATGGCCGCCATCAGCGCCCTATCCAGCCCCTCCTCTCCCAACACCGACGTCCAAATCACAATGGAGTGTCTGGACCGGGCGAGCAGCTTCTGCTGCATCTCTCTCCAGTGGGTGCCGGCTCACGTGGACGTCCCCGGCAACGAGGCGGCGGACCGCGCCGCGAAAGAGGCTGCGCAGAGCGAGGCCCCGCCGGACAGGTCTATCTCTTATCCGGCTGCTCTCGCCTGTATCAAACGCCGGATCCAGGACCCTCCCCCTTCCAAGCCGGAAACTGCTACGGCCTACGCTTCTGGCTTCGACAGACACGCTGGCGGTATGGGGCGCCACGACCGGATTCTCCTGGCACAGCTACGAGCAGGGCACTGCCGACGCCTTGCTGCATACCGGGCCATCATCCAACCCGGCTTCGATCCCACGTGTGGAAAGTGCGGCCAGGAACCGCAAACACTCAGCCACTGGCTCGTTGACTGCCCGGCCATGATTCAGGCCCGGGTGAAGTACCTGGGAGAGACGACCCCCTCACTCAATATTCTTTGCGATAACCCTGTGGGTGTGGTGGCATTGGCGCGGGCCACTCTCTGAGCGGCTCACGATGCTTCTGCCGACCTCAACAACAACAACAACAACAACAACAACACCAACAACGGAACGAAACAAAAAATCAATGATGAAAACCAGCGAAAACCGATTGGCCATTAGCTGGAAACAATGCAAGAGCAGGTAAAACCCAAGTATCCGACTATGTTCGGATCAGGCATAGTTAAAGCCTGCTAGGCGCCAATAATGTGTAATCCTAGTGCAGAGCAACTCAGGAGCAGTCGAGGAGCAAGCAAGGAGCAGTCTTGGAGAAAGTAGGAGCAGTCAAGGAGCAAGCAGGGAGCATGAAAGGACCAAGCAGGGAGCATGAAAGGACCAAGCAAAGAGCAAGCAAGGAGCAACTAAGGAGCAGCTCGGAGCAAGCACGGAGCAAGTAAGGAGCACTGAAAGCACATATGGAGCAGACACAGAGTAACTAAGGAGCAGCCTCAGAAGGTGAATTTTCAAATATCAGAACCTCATTCTTCACAATCCGAAGCCTTATAAGCCTCATACCTGAAAAACCTCAACATGCAAGCACTAGCCTTCACCATGTCAGGTCCAATCGTGAGCAACTTAACGCAGACTATTAGCAAGGCAACACCAAGTCTGGAGTAGTGAAGGAACATCTAGGAGCAAGTAAGGAGCATCTAGGAGCAGTCAAGGAGCATCTAGGAGCAACTGAGGAGCACGTGAAGAGCAAGGTGGGAGCAGGAAGGAGCAAGTTAGGAGCATGCTAGGAGCTGCCAAGACTGTACTAGGAGCAAGAGATGATCGCAGTAGGAGAAAGTAAGGAGCAGTCAAGGAGCGTCTAGGAGCAAGTAAGGAGCAGTCAAGGAGCAGCGTAGGATTAAGCCAGGAGCAAGTTAGAGTAATCTTGGAGCGAATAAGGAGCACAGCCAGGATGCAGTTTAAGTCAAACGTTGATTCAAACAAGTGAACCAACCAACAAATGACAACAAACAACAACTACAACACCAAGCACTACAGGACGAAACCAACGATGAAACCAGCAAAAACCGAAAGGCCACAAGCTGGAAACAATTTGAGAGCAGGTAAAAGCTGAGTTATAGCTAACTCAGAGCATGCACGGATCAGGCATAGAGCAGGTCAAGGTCTGCTAGGAGCCCGAAATGTGTAATCCTGGAACCAGTCAAGATCATTCTATGAAAAACTCGGCAGCACGCCATAAACAGTCCGGAACATGCTACGACCAAGTCAGGAGCATGCCAATAACAAGCACGTGAGGACGAAGAGCATGTGAGGAGCAGAAATGGGAAACTCATAGCAGGTAGGAAATTTCTAGAATCAGTTCCAGATCGGGTATCTACAGCAGCTGAGCAATCTAGGAGTAAGCAAGACTAAGCTTGAAACAGGAGGATGCCAAAACGTAGGAGCCGGCCGACAGACTAAAGCAAACTAGAAATCAAGAAACAGTTCCATCACTGTATCGGGTTCGGTTGTTTTCATTGTTGTGTTCGGTGGTGTGGTGTTTGTTCTTTGTTGATGGTTGCTCGTGGGTTGGGTTGTTCTCTGTTTTCCGCTGTGGGTGTTCCCGTTGGTTTGTTCGTTGTTGCAAATGTTCGTTAGTTCATAGGGTTGGAGCAAGCGCGGAAGACTCTTTGTAGATAAGAAGAGGCAGTCTCATAGCACTTAAAGACTAGCTGGAGTGGCCCTGAAGAAGCACAGGCGAAGAAACTAGAGACGATAATGCTCAACTTCGTAACAGGTTTTAAGGGGCCCCAAGCAGAGAAAATCATGAGCGAGCTAGGAGGAAGGTTGGAAGCAAGTAAAGAACGGGTTTGGCACATGTAAGGAGTAACTCTGAAGTTTTTAATCTATTGAAATAGACAGGATTTTAGTGGTGTTCATCGTTTATTTTCAGAGTTGTGAGTTGGTGCTGGTGGGGTTGTTCATTTTTGTCTTCTGTTGGTTGTTCTGTTGTTCTCAGGTTCTTCTGTTGGTTAATCTAGGCTGTTGTTCGTTGGGTTGTTTTCTACTGATTGTTCCTGATTTAGTGTGTTTTTCGTTTCCATTGTATCGTTGGATGTTGTTCTGTTGCTCCAAGCTCAGATAGTTTTGTCAAATTTAGCGCAGTTAACGCAAATCCGTTCATACAATGGTGTACACATAATCGACCATACGCAAGAGGCATCAGAATTAGTGAGCACATTTGATCTGACTCTAGGCAAACGTCAAAGGGGCAAACCGCTGACATGCCGGAGCAGGTTATCGGCTGCGAACTCAGAGTGACTCGGAGCAACTAAAGAGCTCTTGGAGTAGATTAGAGTAATCCTGTGATCTTGCAAAGATAGACTTGAAGCTAGCAGCAGCAACCTTGAAGCAAATGAGGAGCATACTCGGAGGATAGAACGCAGTTACGGGAGTCAAACTCTGAGTCCAACCAGAAGACCAACTAACAACTGACAACAAACAACTACTACTACTACAACACTACCAGCAACCACTGATACAGAAAGCTACAACGACGTAAAAAGGCCAACCTGACCAACTGCCAACTGCTACACATGATCACGCAAAAACTAACTTTAAACTCTTAGAACGGTGAAATTTTGAGGCAGGTGCAAATGCAGGCACCTTCCTATTTTGTTAAAATCTAGGGCGTGGGGTGCTGTATCAGCGGGAGCTGAAACACTTTGTTTTATACGGTGGGTTAATCTCAAATTCCCGAGTATAGCTATTTTTTTCTGTTTGTGATTACAAGACATCATTGGAAAAATGATCGATTCATAACAACACCACAACTTGGGTCAGTTTGCTCTGGTCAGCTACTTTATTTAGTTGAGAACTATGGCATTTTAACTGGTATGCACCATTTGCAATGCTTTAAAACTACTGAACAGATTTTCGGCGTAATTCTGGAGGAAAAATGAACAATTCAAAAATTTAATACCATTGATTTCTAAGTTGTTTGCGCATTAGGTAATTGCTTACTGAGCTCAGGTTGGATAGGGAAACTGTTATCATTTTCTACGAAATCTACGACCGTAAAAAACCCTGTATAAAGTTTTCCCTGAGAAAATGGACAACCTTCAATTTTAAGCTTGGGTCAGCTAATGTTCCGGGCAATGGTCACTCAGGGCACGGGAGCTTACGTAATAGAGGAAAACTAATATCATTTTCGAATTCTACGACCCCGAAAACCCCTTATATAAAGTTTTTCCGAGGAATTTGGACAATTTTCATTTTTAAGCTTGGGTCGACCGTGGTTCCGGGCAAAGGTCACATAGAGCACGGAGCATAAGCAGCAGAGGAAAACTAATAGCATTTCCGAATTCTACGACCCCGAAAACCATTTAGATAAAGGAATTCCGAGGAATTTGGACAATTTTCATTTTTGAGCTTGGGTCGACCGTGGTTCCGGTTGGCCACAGCGCCGCAGCGCCACTTTACCTCCTCCACCCCCTAGCGCCGAAGCACCACAGCGCCGCCTCCTCCTCCACCCCCTAGCGCCGCAGCGCCACCTCCTCCTCCACCCCCTAGCGCCGCAGCGCCACCTCCTCCTCCACCCCCTAGCGCCGCAACGCCACAGCGCCGCAGCACCACAGCGCCGCAGCGCCACCTCCCTCTCCTCCCCCGCCCAATGCGACATGATTTGCTGGCTCTTTACTACTGACTTGCGGTCACGACTTGTTGAAACACTACAAGAATCTTACTAGAACAGCTACGGACACATACAAAAGACGAAAATGAAATTAATGTTTTCTTTAGACTTACCAAGCCCGTTCAGGGATTTTTAAGACGGCCACTTCCATTGCGGAGCTTATTTAAAGAAATCAAATATCACTGATTAAATTTAAAGCCCGAATGCAAAATCAATTGTCCAATTCAATAGCTAAGGCAACTGATTTTGCGATTCGAACTCAGCGTTATGCATAAATTTACAATTAATGGATTCAGGATTAAATCATAAGTCAAATCACCTGTAATTGTAAAAATCAACATTTTAAATAAACAAAAATAACATAACAATCAGTTATGAGAGCTTAGTTTGTTTGATTTGAAGTTTCATTGAGATGATTTGAGTTGGCTAGTTTGGATTACGCTGCACTACCAGTAGTGTTGTTGCCCGACCGGCTGGTACCAGTTTTGCCCTCTTTTTCGTATATTTTGCAAAATTTTTAGCATTAAATGATTCATACAGTTACTCCTGATTATGTTAACAGTAAATATCAAGTATATTGTCCTGTTCTGAAATTTTAAATCTAACTAACTTGGTGCAACGGAGAAACTGACTAAAATAAGATCAAGACTAGCTAATAACATTTTAGTTTGAAGTTAATCATATTTGGTGCAACCGGCTGTATAAATAAAAAACGTTTCGTGGGAAATACAGGTTACTTCCTACAATTTCTACAGTACATCGTTGGTAAATACAGTAAACGTTTCGTGGGAAATACAGGTTACTTCCTACAATTTCTACAGTACATTGTTGGTAATTTTTACCGGATATTTTGGTGCAGTGGATTACAAGTCAGAGTTAGACAAGTACTTAATAACTTAAGGGGGCTACTGAAGATTTGCCCCGACTTTGTTCGATTGTCCTACTTTTTGGCGGAAGATGAAGAGCATGGGGTGGCCAAAAAATATCGGGTACTGTGATCCTAGCTGCCTTCCAGCCATGTGCAGCCGTCGCGTTTATGTGCCCGACCCCCCCCCCCCCTTTTCACGACTACCAACATAATCAATTAAAAATCTCTGCTGACTGCAAGACCCTACATAGCTTCAAGGTTGCCATTTGCCAATATGATTTGGCACATGTGCCCCTATCTGCAGAAAGTTTTGAAGTTGTTTTTCTTCAAAGTTGAAGTTTCGGCAAAAAATTAAGAATTTTTGGCTAAACAAGGGAAAATTTTATTACTGGTGCGAGTTATAAGGCTGTAATTTGGCGCATACAGAGGCCCTATAGAAGCACTCATTTGTGCCAAATGGCAAGAAATTCTGTCGCGTTAAAACATTTTTATGTCAACTTTAATTTTCAAAAATTTGCCGAAACCGCCGTTTTCAGTCTGTCGGAATGTCGGATCCTGCGTAGAGGCTTTCTGCAGTCATAGAAGTCGCAAACCTTCACTAATCGAAGGCTAATCGAACCTTCACTGAAATCTTTTATGAGTGTGTTTTCGACCACGCTGAATTGAAATATCTCAAAAATTTTAGTTTCAAAAAATTTGATTTTTGTGCTAGTATTGTATTTGTTTCTAAAATTGTTAAAGCGTGAACGCTTTGCTTGGTTATGTTTCGAAGGAAATAATAGAAAGAATTGGTGTTTTCGCTGGCGGACCTGAAGTTTTACCTTGAACGCAGAAAAACAAGAAATGCTCACTATACTTGTCAAGTTAAACCAGTCAAGGAATCATTTACACAGTTCAAACGACAAGCTGAGACAAAGCTTGTCGTAAAGTGTAATAATTCCCAGCCAACGTGTTTGTTTTTGGATAATGGTTATACTGAAACCAATACTGGAAAAATTTATATTTATTCGTTAGAAATGCATATTTTCATCAAAACTTTATGAAGCATATACAATTAACCAGAAATTAAGCCTTAATATGGAAACCTGTAACAGGAAATTCGTCATCGAAAAGGAGCTTTCTAGGGTCCCATTTTGAGTTATTGCGAGCTGCCTGGAGTGCTTAATCTTGCTAGCAGTTCAGGTCTAATAAAATGGAAAGTGGTACACTGGGTTCGGTAATTAGCAAAAGGAGGGAAGTTATTACGTGAACAGAACTGACAACAGGTATGGGCGGTTCAATCCTACATATCCCCTTAGTACTGGGTAGGCAGGACCCATCACGGTAATTGCCTTCTGGTAATTTATGTGTTTCAAACATGAAAATTAACATAACCCTACCAAAATGGACAGGAAAACTGATGCTGAAAGACTACAAATTCCAAGGACGGAATAATATAAATGCGCATTAAGTAAAAGCAGGTTTTCAGTTTTCAACATTTGTTCAAAATGCAGTTTCACGATTGTTTAAGTAGTTTTATTTTGATTTTCATGCGAAAAATTTTTAGGGTACGTACTGCTTGCATGCGACCTCAATAAAGTTTCAAGAAAATTTTCCAAAATAATTTCATTTTACATTCTAACTCCATCTGCTCAACAGCTTTAGAATCTACAGATTTTATCAGTTTCTGAAAGCGAGGTGATGTGATCTTCTGCATAGATATATGATTGTACCCATTCGAAGGATATCATTCAACCAACTTTTGCTTTTGGATCGGATTTTTATATTTTAGAAGATAGAGAAGATATTTTGATTGATATTTTGGCATCGAAAACCGGACCAGCACCGTGGATATAAATTTTAGTGGTCTACTTCAAACTTACACATTGGGAAATTGCTCCGGACAGCCTATCATGTTTTACTATTCCCAAGGTCTGCTGGCTCCTGACTGCGAGTAGGAAATCGGCGTTGTTGTACATACTTTAAACTTAACACCCTAAAAACTGGAAAACACGGGTTGAGGAAGGCGAGTGACTCTCTGTGGTAATGTGATCTATCTGTTAGCAAGAGTTTATAATACCAAGAGTGGGAAGCTCGGCCCTTCCTAATGGAAATGGCCTGCGAGATGCTCGGCACATTAAGGCCGAAATCTCGGGGGGTTGCACTTACCATTGTTCAGCATATGTCTATATGCGTTTGAACTAAAACGCATCTGATTGGCTAATCGCCTACCTTATGTCGAATTTACGTGTATAAGCGGACGGAGCCCGCTTAGCGTTGTTAAGCGTGTGTTTATATGCAGTCGAACTGAAAAGCACTGATGAGGATTGCGGTAGCTGAGGCTTTTCAGTTCAACTGCATATAAACACACGCTTAACAACGCTAAGCCGGCCCCCCCGAGATCTCGGGGGGGTCCGCTTATATACTTAAATTCGACATAAAATAGGCGATTAGCCATGCGTTTTAGTTCAAACACACATAAACACATGCTGAACAATGGTAAATGGAACCCCCCCCCCCCCGAGATTTCGGCCTTAATGTGCCCAGCATCTCGCAGGCCATTTCCAGTAGCTTCTCACTCTTGGTATTATAAACTCTTGCTGTTAGTTACTGTTAGTTACTCGGTAACACACACAGATTGACCCGCAGGCTTTAGGATAACGTGGGGGATTTGGGGGGGGGGGGTCGTATCTCGATTACCCCCCCCACTACTTAAAATCCTTAAAACTTGACCAAATGAGCTAAAATTTGGTGTGGGTATGTTTTTGACCACGCTGAGTTCAAATATCGCAAAATTTTTCGATTTCGCGAAATTTGAAATTTTTCGATTTCCGAGGGGGGACCAAGGGAAACCGAAAAATGTTTTGTCTTCGGTTTTGCTGAAAAGATGTATATAGGGGTGAGTCGTATTACACGAATCTGAAGTCCGTTTTTCGTTTCAGCTTTTCGTTAGCTCAGTATAAGCTAAAGATTTAAGCTTAAGATGTAAGCTTATACTGAGCTAACGAAAACCTGAAACGAAAAACGGACTTCAGATTCGTGTTCTACGACCCCGAAAACCCCTATATACATCCTTTCAGCAAAATCGAAGACAAAAAATGTTTCGGTTTCCCTTGGTCCCCCCTTAGAAATCGAAAAAAATCGAATTTCGCGAAATCGCCAAATTTTGCGATATTTGAACTCAGCGTGGTCGAAAACATACCCACACCAAGTTTTAGCTCATTTGGTCAAGTTTTAAGGAATTTGAGTGGTGGGGGGGTAATCGAGATAAGACCCGATTTGGGGGGGGGGGGGTGCAGACCCTCATATCAACAAAAAAGCGGGTAGAACGAAAAAGGACAATCCTTAACGTCCAGAAGTGACAAAAGGGTAGACCCTCTGGGAGTTTTGCCAAAATTCAAACATTTGCAGGCAAATTTTATCGAAGTTTTAAAAAGTTCTTAGTAATCCCTTGAAAGCTTCATTTTTCTCAATCTTTTATCTAAAAATGGAAAACATTGCAATTCTTGAGCAGACCTCCATAAAAGTTTTGGAATGTTCCAGGGCTAGACCTTCCTCAGATTCGGATGGACCCCCAGAATGGACTGCATGTTAATTATGTCTGTCCACTGATAGATTCAACTTAAGTAAGAAAAGGAAGTTTGAAATTTTTGTTCAGCTTGTACGCAGCAATAATTTTCAGTGGTAATGTAGCAAGCTTGCTTAGTACTGTATTTGAGCCCTACGCAAAGCTGAAATAAGCAGAAAAAATTTGTGAAGCACTAGGTCTTAGTTTCGAACTGACTAGGTTAAATTTATTATTAGCAGAAAAGTGGAGTATAATTCGAAAAAGCTTCAACCGAACAACGAATAGCCTGACTTTGACAACTCTTAAAAGTATCGGCTGCATTAGAGATTTCAGAGGCTACTCAGCTAACGCACTTAAAATTACCAGAGAAGTGCCAGTTCGCAGAAGTGAAGAGAATAAGAAAAATGAGTCTAGAAGGTTCGTTTTAATCGGTGTACAAAAATAAACTGTTTCTGCTAACACTGAAATTATAAGAAAAACACGTGAGCTAAACGCATGGCGACAACTCAACTCAGTAGGTACAGCAAGACTGAAAATACAGTTTGTGGTACACTTTTACTTCTGTAGACTGAAAGGGTTAAACTTTAAATCGTCTAATCGTTCGTACTTTGCAGATAGGAGGATATTGTAAATGGGCTGAAGTCTAGCAAATTGGACAGCATCATAAATCATTTTCCTGGCGCTGTAACACTTTGATTGCAATCGTTAGGATAGTTGATGCAAACTGCGGATGCAAGTTTTTGTACCACAAATTTCTACCGACACTTACTTCATAAAGGAGGCACACAGAGAGAAACCACCTTTTGAAATGATCAGTTTAAATTGAAATTTGTTGTAACGTTGTAGAATTTATCAAGATTTTTGGCGCTAGTTTGGCGATATTTTGGCAGCGATATTGAGATCTGTGAAGCAAAAATTATGCTATGAATTTTGGAATTGGTTATTTAATTTAACTTTCCCAAAAACGCTTACGTCTAACTGGATGGCTATCGCACACAATCATCGCACACAATCACTAAACCAACCTATTATAGCATACTACTACTACTATTAGCATTCGATTTCAACTAAGATTACGTCAGATATTAAATAAAACTGCTTGAATTAAAACTGAAATTGCGGTGCGACATTGAGCAAAATTTGGTCTGGCCAACTGGGGTGTGTCACTGTGGCAAGAATCTGAAATTAAAATTTCGTCCGCGACTGACAATCACGTGGAGACTCTGTGTATGTGTAAGACTATCCTGATACATATAATGATATAATTAACAGAGTGAAATCTGGTTTACGGCTTCATAGTTCATCAAATTGTGAGTTGGCTATGAGTAACCTGACCTCAAAAGCAGTCATTTGGTTATATTTTGAGTGAGGGTTTTCCTCAAATTTATTGCTTAACTCCGAGATATGTAAGAATTACATTACATTCCGTAAGAAAATATCATTAGAAATTGAATCTGATACCTGAGTCGAAGCATTAAATGAAGAAGAACAAGATTCAATATTTATTAGACATTACGACCGATACATATAATTAATTGGTTCAACAAGTTTTATCTTCGAAATCGTGGATTAGGAACCATAAAGATAAATGCTGGCGTCAGACTATAGTCATCTTCAGAGCTGAGATCTGGATAATCTAGAAGCAGTGACAGAATTTGCAACTTCATTCGCAATCGACGGATGTCAGATCGATCCCGTGATCCGCCGACTGGTTCGAAGCCCAACTCCAACTGTTTTGAAATGCAGCAATGTCAGTAAAAATGTGGCACAGGCAAAGTTAAGTATGTTATGCAAACTTATGTAGTATGCACCATAAATGCGTTCAATTTTGCAATTTTTGAAATTTTTGGAAGACCTAATGGCAAGTAGGTATGTAGTATTTGCCTGCACAAGAAACTACAGCATAAAACCTCATCTACACTAATTGGCTCATACAGGTTTCTAGTCCAAAACTAATGTTGATGCGATGTGTAATCAAACCGTACAGAATCGAAAGATACCTTGACTTATCATTCCTCTTTTTACGAAGGATGAGCAACATCTGGCACAGGCAAATCCGGTATTGTAGTAGCAACCGTTTCCACAGCCACACGAAGCATTGGTCTTGTCAGCCACAATGGCTAATGCTACGGTTAAAACAGCGAACATCCAGCTGGCAGAACCTACAATTAAAGCTAAAAAGTTAAAGTTGTTAAAAACAGCACAGTCAATTAAACAGCACCAGCACAGTCAATGGACAGTGACATAGACTTGGCGTCGCTGTATTCATCACTTTTATATTTAGTATTTTTCGGACCTTCGGTGGTAAGGTGACTTTCTTCTTTCACATTAGATGTTCAAAGAATAGCAGCTTGTATAAACTCTTATATGGTCGTAAAATTAGTTAGCTATTTTCTGAAAAAATAGGATCTCTTTAACGTTATCCCCCCCAAACAAAAGTTGGTCAACAACTTCAAAGGCTTCTTGCAAGAGATCAACAGAACTTTAGAGCATGATTTATGCTTCATTAGAATGCTCAAGATGTGCTCTCTTTTTGCTGCTATAAAAAGTTAAGCTTAAGAAACTATCAAAGTTACCGCTTTTTGCAATTTTTGGTAGTCTTTTAAGTTTAGCTTTTTATAGCAGGAAGCTACATCAAACTGCTTTACACCATTAAATGGAGCACGTCTCGAGCATTTCAACGATGTAGAAATCATGCTATAACGTTCAGGTGGTCTCTAGCGATAAGCCTTTAAAGTTGACCAACTTTTGTTGGGGGGATAAAGTTAGAAATCCAAAAAGTCCTTGAGTGTTATTCGTTACTGTTTGATTGAACCTGAGTGGTTATAGTAGTGGTTCTCTTAACGGAGACAGTAACCTCTTTACTGGTACGCAATAAAATGGAAACTCAATCTGTTGATTACAGTTGTATTATGAAAATTATGAAGTAGAAAACTTGCCACAAGGAATGGGTGCGAAATTGAGAGGAATTGACCCACTGCCCCCAAGAATACAAAAGAACCGTAAAACTGCCAATTTCAGTATCAAGTCAGTTTGCTTTGCACGAGCGCTCATTAATAAACGTAAAGCCAAGATTACGTAACTTTGATTGTGAAATTTGAGTTTGACGTATTAAACAGAGTGTGTGTCAGTTTCGTTTTCCTTTACACCGTCACGTGATGACGACATAGATTTTTAGCAGCACAGGACTTTCAATGTTTTTAAAGTTTGTTTCACTTAATCATTACATCATAAACATCTCAGTATGAACATTATGACAAGTTTATCCTTTGGCTAATCCAGAAATTGAGCGAAGGCAACATAATTAACAAAAATTAGCTGATTAGCTATCAAGCTGTGCAGTAATCAATATTTGTTGCTGTTTAAATGTTAACGCAAGATTTTTTGAATATTAACGCAAGGATACATGCTCAGTCTTGGGTGGATCTTGTGACTGTTGTGCCTCCTCATGCTGGGATAATGTGCTGGAATCATCTTCTGCCTGATCTTTTGCAGACTTGTTAGACAACTCGTGTAGTAATGATGTAGTGAAATTCGTTGACGTTGACATTGACGTTGAGTTGCGCAGTAGGTTTGTCCCCAGTTTGTCAACTCCACACGTTGTCAACTCTATTCTCTATAATTAGAGTTGCACCCAGTTAGTCAAAGTGAACTCGTTTAATCACCACTAAGGGTTTTTGCGCAGTGAATTAAATGAGTTACAAGAGTTACAGTTAACTAAATCCTTTTCGTGCACAGGATTAAAAGAGCAGTTTTAAGCGAGCTAGAATTTTGAACTATTGTCTTAACTCGCGCTCGAAAAGGCGCATCCCCAGTTGGTCAATTCTTTTTAATGATATACCAATTTGGTCAATTCCTATTTCAGTTGATGCTTTCCATGCCAAATCCTCTATGGCTTAAAATTAAATATTTTTGTGCAAAACAGTTAAGCAAAATTATTAATAATGTTTAGAAAAGTTAAAGCTTTAAATTAATCATCGTAGACCTCCACCTGAGGAGAACTGGTTAACATGAAAATGAGTTGACCAAGTGGGAGTGGCGTGAAAAACAGTTGACCAACTGGGGATGCCTTATAAAACAGTTGATAAACTGGGAGTGAACTGAAAAAGAGTTGACAAACTGGGGTCATACAGTAATTTCACTTTGCTTTATCAGTGGCAGTAGGAGGTTCTCAAGGACATGAAATGCAATTTAAAACTTCCTTTTCCTTTTCCCTTTTCTAAGATTCCTTTTCTACTTCTTTTCTGTGGTGACAAAAAGAAGAACAGAAGTCCTGAGAGACTGTGGAACAAACAAATGTGAAGCCAAATCGGATAAGCTAAACATGCTTTAAAATTTTTGCAAATTGCTTTAAAATGGTGCACAACTGTTACGTATTTCCAGACTTGGTACTGAGTACTTAAAACTTGCTAACTGCAAATTTCATATCAATAATGTTTGTCGAAAATACTTTTCGAGGTAGTGAAACACAGCAAAACATAGCAGACTAAAGAGACTACTCACCTTCTTTTGCTAGCATGCTGATGATTTATCTTAACAGTATCGCTCGAGTGTCATCCGAGAGTAGGACGAAGATTCTCTCTAATACAATGGCAAACATGGAACCCGGGAAATAAGATTTATAACACTAAGAGAGAGCATTAAGATTAGAATGCCTCCAAAGTGTCACAAATAAACATTCATTCAATTACGAACTACGCCGTAATATGAGACAATGATTCCACCTTTTATTGCTGCAGCCAAGCCTGTTCTTTAGTCCGCCTACATATAGTCGTCTTGACGTAAAGTCTTAGCAAAACAGGGATACCTGATAAGGGAGCAATTAACATAATTATCCAGATTCGACGAAAATTACTTACAGCAATTATCGCAGGGAGTTAACCAGTAAAGTAGTAACAGGATAAATCCAAATTATTTCTTTGCTTCAGCATTCAGTTTACCTATTACGTAATTTTACTCAAATGCATCAAAGTTTTACTTACAAGTTTAGGTAACACGCAATTCCCTTTTTGAAACAGACAGTTAGGTTTTTAGGTTGAACCGAGGCTGCCAAGATCAAATAATTCAATGTTCGGTTCATACAAGGGCACAAACGTAAGCATAAGCACAACCACAAGTGTCCGGGGATGAATCCGCCATCGTGGTTGAAACAAGTAGTTCCAAATTAGCAAATAGGATTGTTAGTCTATTTCCTTTCTTGACTGACCAAAATTAGGAAATAGGACGACAAACAAACGAAAGTCTATCCTACTTATCATTTGGAGAGGCTAAGTTTAGGATTTAGAACGACAAACTATTTTCTATTGCTTGTTTTGGACAGTCCCCCAACTAAATGGAATGTAGCACAAAAAATCCTTTAATTTAATGTGTATTTCCTAAATATCACCGCAATATAAGCACATAAGGGTATAAACATAAATATCCTATTCAGATTCAAACTTGTCGTCGCTGATAGAAAGCATAGAAAGATGAATTTCGCTCGTGAATTGAATGACAGTAAACTGAAATAGGACAAGACTTGCATTATTTGGCGGGACCAGCCACAGAATATTTGCTGATCTATCTTTCTGGAAAATAATTTCACAACATTTAAGAAAAATATATTTGTGAATGATTTTCGACGTTTTTACTGTTTCGACGTTGGTGTTCAAGAAAACAGAATTTGAACAAGAAGATATAGTGGAAATAACAATAAAAATTCAATTAATTTTATATCAACATTGTCATGCTGTCATGGGCTGGCTTTCTGATCCGTATACTTGCGCAGAACTATTTTTTCACAATGGGCGACGAAACTTGCTGCGGAGGGGGGATGAAACATGAAACAACAACAAATTTTCTTAAATTCGGAAATATTTTTTCAGAAAAACAGAAAGCAGAAATAGTAAAATAAGATTTTTCATTTATGCTTACATTTCTAGCATTAGCATGAAGCAAGTTGATTTCCTCGCCCATTGTTTTTGTACAATAGAGTGTTATGGAGACTGTTGATCAGGACTTCCTTGATTCTTTGGTGAGCAGCAAGTGCACAATTCAACAGATATCAGATAAACTGCAGGAAAAGTATCCAAATGTCGATGGTTTGTCCAAGCGATCAGTTGAGCGTTTTTTCGCTCAAAACGGAATCTCCCGTAGGAACACTCTGGATGAAGAGACAGTTGACAATATAGTAAGGGATGCAGTAAGTAAAATTGGAAAACAGCCTGGAAGGAGATATGTCAAAGGTTACCTAGAGTCCCAAGGAAACTCATCCTTATCGGAGAGACAGATTGGGAAATCCTTGAACAGAATTGATCCTGTTAGTCACACTGATCGATACCATGGTGTTGTTCGACAAACGAATCCCATACCCTATTCTGCAGACTATTTTGGGCAAAATCTACACATGGACCAGAACGAAAAGTTAGTGAATTATGGAGTTACCATTGTTGCGGCCATTGACGGGTTTTCTGGTTTTGTAACCAGAGCTGTGACAATGCCTGTGAAGAACAACCTAATTATATATGATAAGGTGTTTCGTGAATCTATTCTTCAATTTGGCCTATTTGATCAAGTTATTGTTGATTGCGGAAGAGAGTTCAATCTGTGTTTGGCCGTTCAACAGTCGCTACAAGGTTTCCGAAGAAATACGCTCGTGGCCCCCTACGAAGGTATATTCACTCGAGATTTTTATTTTTGGTATTATATTATATTTATACTCGGTATTTTTCGAGATAGCTGAGTTATTGCTTAATCTTAGTTTATTAGTTAGTTAGCTAGCTCATTAGGTAGAATGGTGTAACTTAGTATTGACTTGATTAGGATTAGCTTGTATTGGCAAAAACATGGAGTGGGCATACATCGTACTTGGGCAAGGTGTTTGTTTTAGCTGGATGAGGATAGTTTGGTGTGTATTCGGAAGGCTTCATAGAAATTTAAGAACCACCATTTTTGGCTTCACTTTTTAATGCTTTGCGTAATTTGTGACCAAAAGCTGGTGCGTTTTGCTTACAGAATAACCGCATTGAAAGGGTATGGGTTGAAGTGAATAGTCGTGTTGGCTATCCAGTGAAAGCTGCATTGGTTGAGATGGAAACGGATGGAATCTTGGACATGGCCAATAACACCCACCGATTTTGCTGCAGTGAGGCTGCCCAAGCTGTTGTCACGGAAGGGTTGCATAGACTGGTTCAGTCGAGAAACCATCACTTTGTTCCCGGTTGGTTGATTTGGTTGTGTACTTTTGGTGATTAGGTACATGTTAGCTGGAGAAGCATCAATCTACTGCTCAGTTTTCGCTACAGCTTCATAGCCACCGCTAACACCAAGAGTACATACTAATAACAAAGAGTGCGACAATAACGTTCCATCAATAGTCTCGACATTTCAAGAAGACGTAAGCATACAAGAGAGTGAGCATACCGCCATTTCGACCAGGTACTGATTTCTGGAGCGTTACTAGGGTCTAATTTGTGTGGGGTCTACCGTTATCAGGTATCGAGTACGGCACTTTTCAGTCTTAGTTATTGTGTACTCTTGCTAAGGTTTTGTATGTAAGATTGTTTTAGGACGCGGTAAGCCAGTTGATCTTCTTGCTCGGAATGGAGCTATGCCTATATCAGCAGCGTCAGTGCCAGACGTTGGAGTTGCCGCTGCTCAATACCAAGAGGCAGGAGGCAGTTTGGCCGATGTAAGGTCTGTTTTGCTGTGGTGTCGTCAAGTTTTAGGACCATCATCTTCTTAGTTGGCACTGGAACCAAGCGCTTGGGATCAATTGCGGCTTCAATAATCGTTATGGTAAATGTCCCCCGCTTTCTTTGAAAAACAGTGGAATCCGCTGCTGCTCGTCCGACGGGGACAATCGGTTCGGCAATCGTAGCTCTAAAATAGAAACCGATTTTGCGACAAATTTTTGAAAAAATCACAACAAAAGCACCGCATAAAAGGATATCACCACCTTTAACCAATGTAAATTTGGTTTATGTGATATCAAAAAAGGATTCTATGTTTAATCACAGCTCATCAAAGAATCCCAAGGCAATCTTTCGACAACATCGGAAAATCAATTTTTAACCCCGGCTTAAGGGGGGGCTACTAAAGGTTTGCCCCGACTTTGTCCGATTGGCCTACTTTGTGGCAAGGATATAGAGCATGGGTGTGGTCAAACATATATCGCGTACTGAGATCTTAGCTGCCTTCCAGCCATGTGCCTTACAGCCTTATAGCTCGCACCAGTAATAGAATTTTCCTTTCGTTAGCCAGAAATTTTTAAATTTTTCCAGAAACTTCAACTTTGAAGAGTAAATTGACCTGAAAGACTAATCAAATAACAAAAATGCTTTCAACTTGGCCAAAATTTACCCCTGCTACAACCTGAAAAGTTAGGCTACGCAAAGGGCTGGTATCAAAGCAATTTAAGCCTGGTAACAGCCAACATTACAATAATAATGCAAAAATGCTAAACTAACATCTTTAAATCTTCGCTGATCAAAGATGGTGCGCAGTCAAACCTTTGAATGCCTCTAACATCAATGAGCCATCTTATGCTATTCTATGTCTCAGATAATTTAATTAATTAATTATACAAACCGTTGAAAGTTCTGAGTAGGAGCAGAAATCGGAACTGGCGTCTGTCCGCTAAACACCAAGAACTCTGGACATGCAGATGTCTCCAATGGCGGCCATCTCCCGTTTTCCTGAAACAAAATTCGTCCATCCAAGGAAGTTTCTTTCAGCATGATTCTTTCTTGTGGAAGCTGAAACAAGACACAAAACTTATTACACCAATTCCTGATAATGTAATACAAAACCTAATATGTATATGTAACAACACCCGCCCTCCAAATCCATCTTCTGCACATGTGTCCACCCAGTGGCGTAGCCAGAAAAAATGTCTGGGAGAATGCAAGAATTCTAGGGTTGGAGGAGGAACCTCCCCCCCCCCCGAAAATGAGAAATTTCTCTAACTCCTGCCTTTTACGGAATGTTTTGCAGAACACTGTTTGAATACCTACAAGGCACAGCACGTTTGCATGCACGCAAATGAAGCAGTCCTGGTCAAATGGCACGGAAAAAATCTGGGGGTGTTCACATTTTCGGGGGAATTCTCCCAATTCCCCGCCCCCTTGCTACGCGTCTGTCTCCACCATCCCATCAGACTCTTTCCAGCATTTAAGAACTACTCAAAAAACTATCAAATAAATTTTTACAAAAACCGGAATATTTGAATGTCAAGGCTCCATCCTTTTTCAAACACATCAAACATAAACGCATCTTGTAAAATGGAAAATCCAGCTGGAAATTAGAACCATCTTTAAATATTATAAACCTTACCACAACCATGTTAAAAATCAAGTTAAAATAAATTTAAAAACCATATTCCTTTATATACTTCGGAAACACGTACACGTTTGGAATTACGAACTTCCTTAAAGTCAAACTTAGTTTATAAACAAAACAGGTTTTAGTTAAGCATTTATTAACTTACGCTGAACAGAAGAGCCAGATTTGCAGCTGACACATCTCCACGGCAAACTGTCTGAACTGGACCATCCAAGCTATTACTGTCAGCACTTGGAACAAATCTAAATCTGATGACATCCTGATTACTAGGTTCAAAATCCTCCATAAACTGAGCCATGTCACAAAACAGCGCCAAATTGCAACAAACGTTTGCTACGACTGCTTTGCTTGCCTCCAAATTCAACGACACAATTCGATTGGCTGATTTGAAATAACAGTGAATGTGATTGGCTACCAGAAGCTTTATATATATATTGCGCTTGATATCGGTCTATTTCCTAGTTTGCAAAGTTCCCACGCTCATATAGACATTTGTTCCTGAGAAACAGACATTGTGTCTAAGCGTATGTGCTGACTGCATTAGTCATATAGGTATATTTTTGCTTATACGCTTATATGCTTATATTGCGGTGATATTTAGGAAATACACATTAAATTAAAGGATTTTTTGTGCTACATTCAATTTAGTTGGGGGACCGTCCAAAACAAGCAATAGAAAATAGTTTGTCGTCCTAAATCCTAAATTTAGCTTCTCCAAATGATAAGTAGGCTAGACTTTGGTTTGTTTGCCGTCCTATTTCCTAAATTTTGTCCACCAACAAAGGAAATAGACTAATAATTCTATTTCCTGCTTTGGAATATCTTGTTTCAACCACGATGGCGGATTCATCCCCGGACACACAAGAGGTAAACGTGCAACCTGTAGACAAGAATGCCAATAGAATTTGATTTCTTTTCCTTGTATTTGCTCCGCCACCCAGCTATTCGCAGAAATAGCAATGCTGATTGGCTGTTGGCATCGTGCAACCTGAGTTCTATATTATGTGCTTGCGTCATTTTTTATGATGTGCAAAGGTTGTGCTTGTAAGCTAGTGCAACCCGACCGTTTACTTGCAGGTTCGCACAAGTGTAAGTTGTAACTCTGCCAGCAGTGCTACAACTGGCTTGTAATATGCCTCAAAAATCTATAAGACACTTCGTGTTTTATATGTCATGTCTTTAAAGACTGACATTTGGCTTCGAATTTTCAGTGGTTTATGTACTATTCAAGCCAATTTGCATATTTCTTGCGGCGAAAAGTATATAAGGGGGAAAGATTCTTGATCATTGCAGCCAGTTCTGCTGGCTGTCAGCAGCCTCGCTGCATACTCCGACAGGAGAGAAGCGAAGGCTTGCCATATTATCCGAAACAACTACATAGTGGAACTTTCTGGCTCTGCGGAATTTGAAATAGAAGACAACTTAGATCACTACTACTGCACACCGTCCAGCCCCGTGACATATTCAGGTCCTCGGAAATTGTACAATGTCAATTGTTAAAAATTTATGCTCCAGAATTAATATTGTCATCAGTTAAAGATTGGCTCAAGAGATAATATACTCACACTTTACATAAGCTTATTTGCCGTCAGTATAACAGAAGGAAATATTTTGTCACTATTTGTCAATATTAATTTCAATTCAACTAAATTCCTTCTTCAACACAGGTACATAGTGAGGTTTATGACATTCTTTGCTTACACTATCACCATGTTGGCCACTATCACTATCACTATGTATTAATCACTCTGATCAACGGAGTCAGTGCATCACCCACTGCCACTACCTGAGAGACTACCACGCTGCAGTAAACTTATAAGGAATAAAAACCCATCTCATATCAGGGTTTTTTCAAGTTGTAAGCTGTAGGCTGTTTGGTGCTATTTGTTTGCCTTCAAAAGTTAAGCGTCTGAGTCCAGTCACGTCTCTATTTCCGAGTTTCGTATTCCAAGGGTTCTTGTCTGCTAACTGGACGCCGGGTTTTTTGAGGGTATCTTGCTACGTTCGGCCCTCTGTGCAGGAGATTCTGGTTGGGCGGTAATCTAAGTATTTGCCGCCCATGCTCTTGTCGACCATGTTCTTGACAACCACACCTTGTCATGGATATGGTATCGTCGAAACCGTAATCTTCGGTGTTTGTAGCCGGACGCATTCGTATTTTATCCACATGCCGCCGGACACTGCTATATGGCGTCGGCAGACGGTACATATAATCACCTATACTTTTGAATGCAGAACTTTTGCTCCGTTTTTCCTGGAGTAAGAACGATACCAAACCTTGTCTCCGCTTGAAAAATTTCTAGAAACTTCAGCAGTAGTGTCATTCTTCTTTTCTTTTACGTCCTTGATGAGGTCCAACGTGTCATTACATTCCTGCCGAACAGAAGTTCAGAAGGAATTTCCTCTGTTTGAGCATAAGTTGTAGTACGATAGTACATTTTGTCAACCGACCGCGTTGCTTTCGGATTTCACCAATTAAATCCAAGCAATTGATACAAATCATGGCTCAGTCGTAGATAGTAAACAAACCTAATCTGTTTTGCTGGTAAAGTGTATACAACTCTGTGTCTGTATTCATTAAATCTAAGCTTAATTAAATCTCTATGTCTGTATTGGGACTGCCTCTTGGGTGCTAAGATGGTGAAATTGAGAATAGTGAAATTTATAGCCTGATGCAAAAATGTAAAGGTTTACCCCTGAAGACATCTCTTGTCAGAAAAGTAAAAATTATAGCAACTTTACTGTAATGATCTATACTTATGACTAACCATACTTTTTCCCTCCGATCATCGTAATAACCAAAGTTTGTCTTAAAGTTTGAAAGTATAGCAAATATGCCAAGAGGATAAAATCTTGCTGAATGCAAAATTTGAGTATTTAAGTTATTTTCTTCGCAATCGGCGACATCTCCGTCCTGCCGCAAGACATGGGCTGTCGGAGCTCATCCCGGCAACTCAGCTGTAGAGCCAGGCGTGTCACCTCAATTGATGACTGCATCCGTGGAAGGGGAGCGGCCCTTATACACAGACTCCTGTTATCTTCTCACCGAAGTGGTACACATTTACCGACCAGTTAAGGCTAGATAGCTGGGTTGGCTAGTGTTGAGAAATCTTTGTGACCTCTGGAGATGAACTACCGACCTGCGTCGTAGACCACCATCCTGAGAAAGGCCGTCGACTGTCTCGTCGTATTTTTTCGGTAGTTGTTTGATTACCTGACGGTGGTTAGGGAAAGTAATAGAAATTTTGGTGTGTTTTTAAACAAAGTTTCCCATGTTGTAGAATACATCGACCACTTCCCATTCGTCTTCTAAATCTATTTGATGTGGAAGTCTTACTGCATAATGAGCCAGAGTGCCACTGTTGCAGCTCCGACAGTGGCAAGCCTGTTAAATTTACATTTGGAAAAGTTTTTGTAAAGCTACACTTTAGAAGGCAGAGACAATAAGAACGCCTACTATCCAAAAAGTACAAAAACGTGGGAAGATGCAAACAGGTGGTGCACTTCTCACTTATTCCGGCTAACCTTGTCAAAAGGGCAATGGAATAGGAAGCTTCTTCCAGGGCCTGTTTCGACCAGTCTGGCCTACGGTGAGAAAGGTTGGTGTCCATGTGTAAAGAAAATGGAAAAAAGAAGGGATTTAGAAGCGCCTTCTAAAAGCTTCAGAAACTCGGTTGATTGTTCCCCAAGAAACAAGTCTGAACTGATTTAAAAAGGGATGTTTCTCGTTCAACTGTTTGATGATGAAACCTATCACGGACATGCTACACCTAAGTTAGTGTCACGCTAGTTACTGTCGGTGAATTGGGCTCATTTTAAAAGTTTGGGTCTGTGCGATTACCAGCTATCAGGAAATGTTCGAATTTAATCGTTTAAGCCTTTCAATCAAAAGTTACAGTGAGGGAAAGGTCTAGAGACTGCTCCTGCTGGCTATTTTTGTGCTAATTGTGCTAAATTGGAATTAGTTGTTGCTGGCTGGGTCCGCCTCAACTAATGTGGACAGGCGTCCCTATTTTCAAACAACTTAACAAGCAGGTGTCTAGTCCCAAGAAGCTCTACGAGCCTCTCAAGCGAAAATTATACCCTGAAAAAGTAAAGCACACAGACAATAATAATGTAAGCTTTGAATTGTGAGTAGCTAAGTTTGTATCTCTTAGTTGTAGAATCATGGCTGCTTTTTTTGTTATTCATTTGCTCTTGTCTACGTACGAATTGTTGTTGAGTATTAATTGTAAATTGTACAGCAGGATTTGTAATTATGTAGTCAGGAATTGTATAGTTTCGCTTTCTTTTGCAATTGAAACTAAAAAGGCACAAAAAATTCAGTATGCGATGGATATATTGTTTTGCCCTGTCAGTAACTTGTGGTTTTATAATGGTAACTGTATTTTTTAATCATGTGTATTAGTGAATCCGCTCACCATTAATTTGAGATTAACTTAGATAGTTTTTAACCCCTTTAATGTTGCATCATCAACAGTATGGGGTTCATTCACAGGTCTCCTCCGATGAGTTGTGCGAGTGTGTAATGTGCGAGTGTCTATGCATGGATGTGTGTGAGGTTATCTGCCTTTTCTACGTCACAAAACAACGCTAGTTATCCTCACTAAGAAGTAACACACATAGGCTAGACAGAGGGGAACCCCTTTGTAATTAACGCACAAGTCACCCCTAAAATGAAGAAAGAAAAAATATTAGTTAACATTAATACTAGTAGGCCTAATAGGATTCTAGCTAACAAATAAGCTACGTAGGGTATAGATACCATCTAGGTATTAGTTTATTTCATTCTGGGCTTCCAGGCCCCCTGTCCGTTATTACGATTTCTTCTTCCTTACTTCTCGTTTTCATCGGCCTCTCTTTTGCCTGCGCGTCTGTTTAGCAAACAAGGTCCAAATCTTTAGAAATGAAACCCAGGACAAGGTCCTCCAAAACAAAGTAAAAGTTTGTGGCCCAGGGTTTTAGGGTACCCTAGGCCACTCGAGAAATAGCCTTTGGGCCCTAAAAGTTACGCAATTAAGATGACGAATTGCTCAGGTGCAAATTCAAAAGAAGGAGGCTGGGTCCTCCCTTTCAAACAAGCCAATGACAGAACGCGATCATGAAAGCAGCCAATCATCGAAAGATGATTGCAAAAGACAGGGAAAGTTAAGGTGAGACCAAAATTTACCGTTTCCAGTCAGTCTGTGATTTTGGGGCACTAACGGATGGCCGCTCTCGTTCTGAGTCTATGGGGGGAAATCACAGACACCCCGTGAGATGTTCTGTTGGGAGAGGCCTTGCCTCTCCCCTTCTAGGATTCTTCCCTCAAAATTTTGTCCACTTGTTGGAACCCTAGGTTGGGACTTCGGGTGCTCCTCGGGGGAAATGATTCACCTAAAATGGGTTGGCTTCAGAAGCCTGTTTTGGATCTCCCCTCTAGGTTGAGCTGCCCCTTCCCCTTTAGGTCTTTTATAACATTTGTAAGTGCGAGTTCTAAAATACCTAATTGGACTTCGAGTCCCTCCTTCGAAAAATATCTTGTTAAAAATTGGGCTCTCGCCGCCCTAGATTATTGACACTAGATCTATCGCTGTTTTCATGTATTGTGTGCTAATATCGGCAAATATTAGCTGGATTTCAATAGATTTCCTGGTCTAGGATACGTCATTGATGGTTGATTTCTGACGGAAATCCCCTCTACAAAAGTTCTTTCAAATCGCTCAAAAATCCACTTTTAACCAGTTTTCTGACTGCTTTACCAGGGTTTCAAGCTGAATCTTGCACCTTAAATTCGGACCATTATTTTCAAAGTTATTCCTTCCAGAACTTTTGTCCAAAAATCCTAGCAATCGTTGGGTTCTAGTTTCCAATTCCAAAAATACACACAATTTTTCCCTATTCTCGAAATCCAGTCAATACTGCTGAATCTGGGTTGAAACCGACAAGATTTTAACCCATTTGATTCCGTTCTAGCGAGTGCCGCCTACGGGCCTCTGATTCTTCTCTCTGCCTGGCTGTTCTTCCGGATCCTCTGCTGTTCCGTGTCTCGTGGTCTTGCCGGATCCCGGACTTCTACCTGCTGCACTGCTTCAGGACATCAGCTGCTCCTCGGTTTCTTCCTGTTCTGCCATCCAGTGTGAGAATCCCGGATTCCCCTGGCTTCTCTTCCCTGGTTGTCGACCACGCGCTGCTCTGTCCGGATCACTTGGAATTCAGCCTGTTTCCGTCAGTTTTTGAGTTTTTCCCCGTGTCTTAGATTCTTTGCTGAGAGCCATTCGCTGGCTTAAGGACACACCTCAAGAACTTTAGGACTGTCCTATTGGGATTTGGAGCGTGGGTTGGATGTTCAACGTCTGATCTACAGAAGAAACGGAGCTCTGTCAGCATCTTTAACTTTTCGCTGTTTAACTGTCAAAAATGTCTGGTATCTTTTTGTCTGAAATCGTCTGTTCTTTGATCTGTTCTGTTTTTTCTTGCTGTACCAAATCTGCTCAAATTCTCTCTCTCTAAAGTTCAAGCAAAGTTTAAAAAGTTTACAGGTCGTCCTCTTAGCAGAGGATAGAATAGTTACTGGTTCCCTGCTGGTACGTATTGCTGGTAACTATTCGTGACCGGGAACGGGTGGACTTCTGCACATTTTCAGGTACATATAGGGAGCATATAGGGAACTTCCCCCCTCGACCCCGAAAACCAAATCATTGGGTGACTGCGAATCACTTCGCAGCCTGGGAAACGAGTACTGTTTGTGTAAGTGCGTGTGTGAGTGTACGTGTGGCAGCCATTAGGCTAAAATACTAATCCAACCAAAATTTTCTTAGGTTTCAGCTTTAGCTCTTCTGCTAGGATTCGGAGTAGGGACCTGTGACTGATCATAACGATTTTGGTTCTAGTTGGTAGGCGGTGAACAGATTCCAGTCGTGTCAGTCCTTGCAATAGATTTGTAGTATATTTGATCTTGTACGTGTGAAGTTGTACGTTGCCTGTAATAGTAAAGACAGTTATTAGGTTCAGAGCTTAAGTCGTTGTAGTTGATACTAGTTGGGATAGGATACCGCTGAGTCGACGACATCTGGAAAAATAGATCAGTCTGGAGCCAATTCAGTTTATCTACGGTAAAGAGGAGGGAAACCTTAGTGATTTTAGTGATATTAGTGAGCCAGAAAACCAGCTTAATCCGTCATTCCACCAGTGTCCTGAGTGTAACAACCATTACGGATTTAGCCTACTGTTCCTAGTTCACGAGGGTAGTTCTTTGGTTGAGCTTGAGCATTCGGAGGTAACCGTCTACTGCAACTGCTCTCAGCCATGGGATCGTGCTGAGATTGAAGCTTGGACGGTTGACAGCGAGCCCGAAGGAAGTCCCCATACCGAGCCTTGGTCTTGTAATTAAGTGTGACGGTTGTTCCGATTTCAAAGTTCCATTCGTCTGTGCAGTGACCCCCGGTACCGACCCCTGGGTTTCAGTAAATCATGACAACTGCCCTCTTGATAACTATTTCCCCTGAGGCACTAGAGAACTCACGTACCCAACAGGCGGACCGTTTGGATTAGGTTAGACCCGAACTAGGCTAGCTTGATCCTTAGACCTAAGAGTCGATCCATATCTTCTCGCTGTCTGCCTCTCTGTGTAACGGATTTTCGACCTCGATTTCAGCCAGTTTCATTACACATGCAAACAAGGAAGCGCTCCTAACAGGAAGCGAATTTGCTAGAGTCTATCTTGACTAACAAAAGACATAAAAAACTCATTGAAGACGCATGGCCGTCAGGCGTTGGGACGCACACCAAGTTGGTGACGAATTGCAGCAACAGGGAGAAGAAATTGGTTGTAGGCAACGGCAAAAGACATAAAAAGGCTATGAAAGAGACGTTAAGTAACACTTACGTATTTCGAAATTGTGAAACGTCTTTGTATAGTGATATGATCGCATGCTAGTGATTGCATGTAATGTTCTAAGCTAGGAATCGTTACTTACTATATGCTGATGTATAGTTAGGAGGTAATGTACTCAGATTCAGTTTCCGTCTAGCAGTAAACATCGTTGAGTACAGTCGACTCTGAACATACAACATTGGCGACGAGGGACATTCGCTAACGTATGCCGGTCGGGAGGAAAGCGGAGTGTTACAAACATTAACACCGTCACAGAGCTGGAATTAATGTATTCCGTGGACAGCAGGTATGGCGAAAGCACGTCATGCTGAGAAGATATTGCAGGGAAGAGAAGCTGGAGAGATTGAGTGTGCAGGCGATGCATGATTTGGCGCCATGGCTCGTGCACGTTCTATGGCAAGTGTTCTCATTCTCAGACGGTCGGCGACTGCGTTGTGCTTTGACTTGGTTAATCGCTTTCCTGATTCGTTATACTGAAAGACATACAAACAGGAAATGTTCAAGAGACAATTTATTAGTATGGAATAATAACAACAAGAATGAAGGGAAACAATACTGGAACACAGGGAAGAAGTGCTTGTAAAAGAAATTTTAACTAAATATTAAGGAAAGCAAACAGCTAATGCGGCGTCACTGCCGATACCTGCGATACCCAATGCTCATTTCAAAATTCCCACAAATATTGTGGAGTCTTTGTTGTTATTGGAGCATCAACAGTCCATAATTAGCTTTGTTTCTCTATTGTAGAGTAATGGCGTCCTCTAGCTAATTCTACGGGGACGATGTTTTCACTTTGTATCATCGTATGTTTTTCATTTCAGGCTTTCTTATCTTGGCGAGATTGTTCTGTAAGGCGAACACTGCTACTAATTAGTTGGAGCTGCATTCCTAAAGACAATGTAAAATCTATGATTCAAATGAAATTTGTAGCACGCAAGCAGTGTTCGGAATTTTCTAGTACCTAGGTGCTTCGATTTTGCATAAAGCCAGGTGTTACTAAATATCAATCCAATCAGAGCATCAATCTAAACTGAACAGGATTATCTCAAACTAAAATAAATCTGAAACATAGTTTAAAAAGAATGTTTACTGGCTTCATGTATCTACCGCAGAACATAGTGATAATGCTTTCAATTTTACGTTCAATTTCAACTTCATCAACATGACAAACCTATCGGAATGAACTGCCAAGGCAACCAGCTAAATCCATTAAATAAACGTCAATTATGTTTGCTATACATATGTTTGGCATTGTGGCATTTGTGTAGAGCGTCAATTAAGTGCTGATGCACCACGAGACGGATGTAAAGCCTAAGGGAGGAGGCGTCGGGCACCGTGTACCACTGAAACATGACCTAGGAGGAAAGTAGGAAGACATTCAAACGGTTGAGCTTATAACGCAGGATTGAAAATACAGTGAATAGTTCCAGCCAGCCAGGGATCGGACTGTGGCTCTTTTTCTTTAATCTAAGCCACACTACGACTCCAGCATAGAACTTCCATATCAAGCTTATCAATCTTTCCTATGCCTGCTTACCTTGCATTAGTCCTTCTGATATATTCAATGGTTTTTTGTTTTAATAAAGCTCAATTGAAGCACAAATCAAGCGACAACTCTTAATTTTTATGTTGACTGCAGCAATTATTTTTCAACTTATATATTTACTTAAGAGAAACCTTGACTATCTTTTTTTCGAGTTATCGAACCAAAACTCCGGCTCAGACTGAAATAATCCTTGATTTTCCTAAAAAAATGTGCTAACTGGAATTTTGCCAACTGTTTAGAAGGAAGTAACAGATTTAGATGCTTCTAAGCTTTGGGTATTAGCAATTCACCCACGAAAAGAGTTATAATAATTAAAGATTGTAATTAGTTCAGTACAAAGCCCTGTTGCTTGCTGTTTTAGTATTACAGTAAATGAATAAATGATATGTCCTGTTGTCTCTGACATATCATAATTACCGTACCTACTCATTTTCTTGCTCCAGGATATTGTTTGGAGCGAACTAAGCTTCTCTTTATCTCACGCACTTAGATTATACGTAGCCGGAAACGTTTCTAATAAGATTCGAGCTGCATTTTCCTAAAATAAGCTTTAGATCCGGAAAGGGCTCGCTTTTACTTGAACCAAACTAGAGGATTGTCTGACACGCGAACGTGAAGTGTTTACTTCTTTTGCATTCTGACTAACAATTCTAATATATTTGTTTGACTTTAGTGATTCATTACAGACAGTATGCAAAACATTAGCGTCAACTCCTCAACCTTGACGAGTTATGAACAAATTATCATCAATGCTCTTTATATTACTACCGGGAGTATTGTAACGTTTGGTAATTCTTTTGTAATCATGATCATTATTGGAAGCAAGCATTTACGGCAGCAAAAGGAGCTGGTTCTGGTTTCCGCCCAATGCTTTGGAGACCTACTGTATGGAATGGGATTTTTGATCGGAGGATGTCGTAGACTGTACCTCTTTTTACGACAACTGATTGACCGTCTCGTAAGCCCTTGGCACTGTATGCATGCGGAAGTGGCGACATTTTTCTACATTGCCGGACCGCAGGCCGGAGCCCTTATGAACCTATTTGTTAGCATGGACAGGCTGATCTCGATACTATTTATCGATTTCTACAGTAGCTTTAAAATACGGTACACTGTTGGTGGTATCGTTACTGTATACAGTTATGCATTAATCAGTTACGCAGTGGGCTTTATACTGTCCTATCAGATGCCTCTCTCAAGAACTGTATATCTGCAGTGCCTTAGTACATGGGCATCCACTCCTGAATATGCCGTTTATTATACAGCATTAATATCATCCTCTGAAGTTGTGGCCATCCTTATCTATATCCTGGTAATGATTATACTGAAGTATAAAACCAATACAGCTCACCCTTCGCTCAGACACGCTCAGCATAAGCGACAGGTCAAGATAACCAAAATTATGGCAATGGTGTCAACTTCAACATTTCTATTTTATGTTATTCCCTGGCTTCTACAGTCTGCCCTGAATGCTTTAAATTTAAAGTTGGGCAAATCAAGCCTCATTTCACCAGCACTGTGGATTTTGATACAGTCAAACAACGTGCTCAATGTGATGATTTACAGCTGGAAATTGACGGAGATCAAATCCAAGCTTTTCCTAAATGTTCGCTGCTACGGCTGTCATAAAAGAAAGCGGAAAGTGTTTCCCGGTCCAATCATTAATGACACAACGACAAATCCTGTGTTACAGAACACTTTAGGCATTGTTCGTCTGAGACAGTTCTTGAGTGTTTAATTCTTTTGTAGCATTTTTCTTCTTACAAAATAAAACTGACTTAAAACTTTTGCGTTGCTACAGCTGTCAGAACCAAAACGGAAGGTATTTCCTAGTCGAAGTAATCGATGATATTACGAGCAATCCCGATTTACAGAGTTCTTGAATATGTAAGTTTTTGTAGCATTTTCCTTCTTACAATCTGAAAATGTTCCTTTTTCCCATCATAAATCAAAAATAGTTGAGTAAATTTCAGAAAAAATCGTAATGCTAAGATTAAGTTCAAGATAAAGGTACTAAAAAATTCTTATTCCTCAGTCCTACTCTATAATTAGAAAGAAAAAGTGTAGACCACTTATTGCTTCTGCTTTAATACGTAAGGGTGTTTCGATTGAATACGTAAGCACTTTTATTTGGCAAATTGGTGGAATTATTATTGTTTCAAGTCTTTCGTGATGGGGAAGCGCATAAACTGGTCCTCCGGTGGTGTGAGGTTCTCCGCAAAGCCCACTCTTTGGTTCAATTCAATGATCTGGTGTTAGGGAACAATTGCGTAGATATTAAGCTAGGTTGAAAGCATGTGCTTGGGGGATTTGGAGGGTGGTTTCACCCCCCAGACCTGAACTCACCCCCTAGAGGGTTCCCTCACCCCCCAGAATCCGGATTTTTTTAGTTTTTTGGGCAAAAAACCGGAAAAATCCGGTTTTCCCGCCGCCAGCTCACCCACCCCCCAGAACTTCCCGTCCTGCACATGTCTGGTTGAAAGTTGTTGTAAAAGTTGAAATCAGGATTCAGGAAGTCGTGAGAAAATTGTCCAGTATGAAGATTGAACCCCTAGTTTTGGGTCTTACATAGAACGAACTATAACCACAGCTAGTGTATCACGCTGATTTAAACATTTCGAAATTCTTGAAACTAACAATACTGCTTACACTATTGGCTGATCGCATCAATGGTCTATGATGGTGGATGAGGTTCCTTACAAAATGCTGACAAAGACTCTTGTTAATGTTCTTGCATTCCTCGATCTCATGGTCATGTAATAGTTTTCAGAGTAGACTTTCGGCAAAACTATCATCACGTGGGTCTTTGAGAGAATTACAGTACAATTAGATTATAATGCATTGTGGGAACAGATCATATTACAAATTACAAATTACATTGTATACCTATTACAAATTTTCAAAACATTGTGGGTATCAAAGATCAAACACTATTACGTAACCGACTTTCGAACTGATGCAACTTGAAACCTACAATAAACCTACAGTTTCTGTACGCCTTTAGGTTTGAAGAGAGTAAATGAAGTTTTTGCATTTGGCGCTAAGCTTCTTTGATACCATCTGGAAAAATTCTCATTCGCTGATTGAACCAGCGGCTACAAAGTGTCATTGTGCAGCTGCGAACGCTGAAAACAGTCCCACGAATGGTTCAAAAACAACTGATAGCTCACTATTATAAATAGGAACAGTATTACAAAATTTGGCATTCTACTTCTTAGCTTTACGAAAACACGATTTTCAACGAAGCCAATCGAAAATGAAGGTCATCGCTATTGTTGCTCTGTTTGGTAAGTTATTGGAATGTGGCATATATGTTAGTAAAAATCATCACTAACTTGTTTAGTTAGGTTCATCGTGCACGTGCAGACCTACAGTCTGAAAACATGTTAATCCCAGTACAAAGTTGCAGGAATTTTTCAAGTCGGAGGTACTGTAGTGATACATCAGTTTCGTTCTTTCTTTCACTGCTCCTCTGTAGCGGGCAATATCAGTCAACTATTTATAAATTGGTGATCAACAACTGATACTTGCTTGATATCGGCAAACTGTAGAGTGTAATTTCATTTTCTTGAGAATGGGACCTTTCGATGAAAACAGGAGAATTTGGGAAAAATGCTCAATAACTTGCAATACACTAGGATCGGTATTGGGCGACAGCGTCTACTGACTAGCTTAGTGTTGTCACGTTTGCGAAAAATCCGGGGGCCGTTCCTAGTCATCCGGGCCTGGCCCTTCCAGCTGCCGCAGCCAACAAGCAGACAGTGAGTGTGGCTGTAGAGTGACACCTACTTGTCAACTAGAACAGCTACCTCCTAACTACAAGCTGGGAATGCAACCCGGTATTAAAGGTATTACTAGGTAGGGATGGGCGCGGAAAAAAAAGGACTGGAAAAAAAAGGTTTTTTTCCGTTTTTTTCCATTTTTTTTCCGATGGGGTGGAAAAAAATGGAAAAATATTCCTAACGTTATTTTGACGATTTTTACAATGAAATATCATGTTTTCTGAGCTTTTCCAGCAATTTCGCACTATTTACAACCTTTTCCGCGGGTCATAGTAGGTGGGGGTATGTTGGATCTGACGAAATTGTATTTGGGTTTTTTTTCGACGCATCGGAAAAAAATGGAAAAATATTCGGAACATGTTCTGAAAGGTAATTTATGACATCAGAACATTAAGAAACTATCAAAAACAGTGTTTAATGAGGTAAAAATACGATGTTCATGAATTTGAGATAATTTTGGGACTTAACATTTTTTGCCTTGGAATGTGAAAATGATTGCGTAACTCAGGTAGAGTTACTAATTCCATACCTAACAGTGGAGTGTTCAACCAAAACTGTTAAAATATATATCTGGAATTGTTTACTTTACGAAGCGAGTTACCTACGAGAACCACAAACTAGGCCTAGTAGAACCGCCAAGGTATACAGAAGTCACCTGTCCTTTGCTTTACAGCGTCACCCGCTGAAAATATTTGATTCCTGTAATCAATACTGGAACCTTTCTAAGCGCTTGGGTATCTGCATTACCCCCATGGGGCTACTAAATATCGTGAAAACTGCTTCTGTGCATGCAAAAACATGAAATAACGCAAATTTTAGCACATTGCGTAATTTTTGAGTGACCGAAAAAAAAAGGAAAAAAATGGAAAAAAACGGAAAAAAACCGGAAAAAAAGGTTTTTTTTCCGGCAATCTTTTTTTTCCGGAAAAAAACCAACCCTATTACTAGGTATTAGGCAATTAGGCGTTATTTGCATTAGTAGGCAACTAAGTATTATTACAGCATGACAGCAACATAATACTGAAACAGCACTGAATTTTTCAGTCTCTTTTAACACCACAGTCAACGCCACTGGTATAAAAGCATTTCAAATTGCAATGTAATAGTGAACAGCATTTTTCGTTTGTTTGAAAATGACGAACCTACTGTTTCAGTTGCTGGCGCCTTTGCCGCTGTTCCCAGCAAGAAGGTGGACTGCTCCAAACTGAATCAGGAAGTTGACCAGATCGACGAGAAACTGACCCATGTAGCCGATTCTCTGAAAGGTGGCTTGGAAAAGGTCTGCGGACTCCTCCAGAAAGACGAACTGATCAAAGGAGTGAGCTAATTTTAGAATTAATAAGGAAAGTAAACATAATTTTCCTTCGAGATCTCTTTCAAAATACCTATATTCTATCAAACGTTAAAAGTTATCAATTACTTTCCACTTTAACTTTTTAACTTACTGTGAATTTGATCTGAATTTTGGAGAAAGAAGGGATTTTAAAGGTAAAACAAATTAATGTCAGGCCTCTATCTGTGGTGATGAGGTGTGCGAATTGATTTATAATAAGCTTTGCCAGTTTCTGAACATTATCTGCAAGTTGTATGTATTCCTAATGTATGACTCTAATTTCAGTGTGACGCCGACGTAGAAAATTTGTTCAGCAAAGTGGACGCATCTATTCAGCCGATTTTTGACAAAATCAAGGTAAACAACGTGAAAACGAAGTCATGCAACAGGGAATCCCGAAAAGGCTGCGTTGAAATGTCAACCAATATTCTTTCGTCCCTACCGTTAATGCTCTGGCAATTGAGACACTGATGCCAGCGAGGGCTTAAATACCGAAGTGCACAACATTGTGCTAAATTAAAAGCTAGTAAACGCAGAACGGAGTTAATGTGACCTCATTTGAATTACAGATGTAGTAAATGAAGGAAAATCTTGTTCCACAGCTAGTTAAGCCTTAAACGATTTCCAGCAGGATTTGAACCTGCCGCCTTTCGCGTACCGTATGAACTTTCCATAAACTATACACACTCACGCTAAGTTATAGTGTTATTTTAAGGATGAACATATTCTCAGCTTCAAAATTCATCTATTGACAAGTCCTAATCCTCAGAACTTTGTTAATATTAAATAAACAACTGGCCGAGGCAGAAATTACAGCAATTTCAGCAAACATTCCAAGGTGCACACTGTTTTAAAGAATTTTTAAACATCTGTATAATATGATGGGCACTGTAGCATGGGAAACGCTTGCGTTCTTTGTGATAACAATTTTGTAATAATCACCGTAAACAAAATGCTTCAGGAAGCCTGCAAGAACGGTAGCATTCCAACCCAGCAAGATGTGTGCAACGCATGCGATTCGGGAGTGACCACGATCCGATCCAAGGTTCAGTACCTGACCTCTCAGGACGTCAGATCTTTCCTGAACAAGGGCTGCGATTTGTTGACTTTGGAACTGCCAGTTAAGCTGGTAACGAATCTCTTCAATTACACTGTGTTTGGAAGACAAAATGGCTTTATCGAAACAGAAAAGATTGGTTAAAAATAGTGAAACGAATAGATAAATTAGTTAGAAATTAAAATGTTAAAAAGCATTGGTTTAACATTGTGTGCCAGCAATATTGCAATGACTCATTGCATTTTAGTGCAAAGTCAACGTTGAAGGTAGTTTGGACACCCTGGACAAGCTGATCAGCGTTGGTCTTGATGAAGATGCTCTATGCAAGGTATGTGTTACCTAAAATTAAGATACTTAAAAGCGAACCACTTTTCGAAGTTGACAGGATCTTGCCAAATCTATGGAAGAGGTCTCATTGCAAGAGAATGCATTGCATTGCATTGCATTCATTGCATTCATGAATGAACGTAGGTATTTCTGGTGTCTTGAGGGAGTCAAAATAGCAAGAACATTTAAATGTTTGCAAAGCAAGATTCAATCTTAAGCTATTGTTAGGAAGAATAATAGATTCTTGCTAGAATTGCTAGAATCGTTATAATTGCTAAAGTTTGCATAAAAGATAAAATTTTGTTTAAAATTACTCAAGGGCTTAAATCTCCGTATTTCTATTCTCACTTCAGCCATAATGGCATTATAAGGTTTCCTTGAGCCAGAAACGTAGTCATAGTTCCAGTTAAAATGACCAATAAAAATGTTCAAATTGGTGGGAGTAGAATCTCCTCCATCAAGGAATCAGCGACACAGAAAAGTTATTCCTGCAATAAACTTACTTCGCTGTCAACGGACAAACTAACAAAGTGACTGAATGCAGGAATTTCGATACAGTCTGAGATTTTGGGCCGATTCCTAAGCCTGTTCGGTTGTGGTCATCTTTGAGTTTAAATTGCTAGTATTACATTACCCAAGTAATTGTAAATTTGCATTGTCTTTATAGGTTGTCTGCTAAGAAGTTCGCCTGGTACAACTGAAGAAATCTTAAATCCATCCATTCCTAAAACCTTTTCTTCAGTACATATCTGCATTGAAATTATATTCTAAAAGTAAACAGTTACACAACCTAAAATGCTCAGTACGTATGAATTGTCATTGAAGCTAAATATTGCTATTCTGAAATTGTAAATTAAGTAATACTTGGTTCGCAGGCAAGGCCATTTTCTGATTCGGTGCATAGTCAAAGTGTTAACAACCGGACTATCGTCCGGTACTAAACCGGCAATTAAAGAGACGTTGTCTACTGCAAGTCCCTAAGGGTGCAACCTAGGCAAAGAAAATATATTCCCTAACCAATGTATATCCCAATCAGCAATCAAAGGCATCATAACTCGTTAGAAGACCTACACGGTTTTCAATAGGCAGAAGGATTAGCAATGGGCACTACAAATACAGAAAAGTAATCCCACAGGCCGACCGTACTCAATTGAAGAAAGACATAAACTGGCTAAATGAGTCTATGTCTTTCTTCGATTGAGCACGCTCGGCCTGTGAGATTACTTTTGTATTTGTATTTGACTGTATTTGCAGTGCCTATTGCTAATTAGATAATTTGGCTAATTATTGACGTGACGGATGCCGAGGGTTGCACAGAGTAGAACGGAAGAAAACTCAAAGATTTTTGCAGACACTTCGCAAATTGCAGATACTTCGCATAGCGAGTATTTAACAAAATAACTTTTTTGGAGAGCAATTTGGGAATTATGCACTATGCAGCAAAGGCAAAAACTATTTGCGATATTTTTTCCAGTCACCTACCCCAGGTGGTATTCCGATTAGGCATAGTGTCAGCTTCGAACGTATGCAGTTTTGAGGGGCACGGGGATGCTTTATGCTGTCACTAAACAATTGTCCTAGCAATTATCCAGGTGCTTTTTAAGGCTATTAGAAAATTAAGTCCATCGTAATGGAGGTGCTGTGTTAGCTCCATCTAGCAGACGGCCATCCCCTTGACATATCGGTGAATTAACTAGGGATATAGCTGTCAGAAATTTTATAAACTGTCGACTCTAATCTGGACCTCCTCTTTGAGCGCAACAAGAAATCATGGTACTATCAGAGGCTCGACGTCCGATTATCTCAGTTGATTTAGTCCGTTAGCACCATTCTCATCGCATTAATATGCGGCATGCGCATACTATAATAACTATAATGCTTGGTGTCCTGTAACAAGCCGAGGAACCGGAGAAACCATTACTCATCAACGTGGGCTGGCACGCATTAGCCCTCTAAGCTGTGATTACTCAAATGTTGGGCGAATTAAACCTTAAGCTTGGCTTGAAAACAACAATGGCTCAGTCAATAAAGCATCGATCCAGCAATCGTATGTTGCGGATTCAATCTCCATGTCATGCTTCGATTTTTTCACCATTTCCTTCATTCTGTTTAGTTATACATTACTGTTAAGGATTTAATGAGCAGAAACTTAAAATTTCTAAGACGGAAAGAAGCATGAAAATAACCAAACTTGTAGGTAGCTACGTAGTTTTGCCTAGTGGACTGGTGTTGGCTGGGAAATCTGCTATGCAAAAACATTTCTGCCATTATAAAATGTTCAAGAAACCATTTAAATATTTTCAATAAACTTGAAAGTGTCTGGATTCAGCCAGCTTAATGATTCATTACAGATTTAGGTTAAATGACTGCGTTCAATATTTAAAATAGTTTATCTCGCAGAACAGACAGCTAATGAGACTACTGGGCTAAATTCATTAACGAAGAACAGCTTTATTTCTTATTTTGTTTTGCTCAAACCGTTTTGCCGAAAGTTGCGGTAAGCAATAGCCAGTCAGAAGTCCGCATTTTTTGAACTAATAAGTTAATAATAAGTTTAATAGCATGATGCAGAGGTTGCGTCAAGAGGTCACCTTCACGTCCATGTCAAGAAAGAAGTAGAATCCCTGGAAGTCCCATCTTAGAAAAGACGTTAATAATAGGTTTAATAGCATGATGCAGAGGTTGCGTCAAGAGGTCACCTTCACGTCCATGTCCAGAAAGAAGTAGAATCCCTGGAAGTCCCATCTTAGAAAAGACGTTTCTAAATTTTTTCGCTCGATTCTATCTAGTACAATAATGACAACTTTTCTATTTTATCAGACACGAAAACTTCAATAAAACTAATAATAATATTATAAAATAATAATAATAATAAAAAATAATATTATTATAGTTCATAGGCAAAGCTTTACTAACTAATCTTAGTTTAATGGGGGATCCTCCTGGCTTCGTACAAGGTAGAAGCATTACCGGCGTCGGGGACAAAGGTTTACGAAAAAAGCTTGCCAAGGGGTAAGCAAAAATAGCGAAAAATTAGGTTTTATACTAAACTTTAAAAAAATTTTTTATTTCGCCGGAAGCTAATATGTTTTTTCTGAACATCGGGCAAAATTTTAAAGTTTTTCTAAAAATTGAAGACTGTTGCAAATTTTAATAAAAAAGTAGCAGAATTTTAATAAAATTTCCGTTTATTTTTCAAAAAATTTCACAAACCTTTTCTTGAGGTAATGTCCCCTTGAAAATTTCAGTTCAAGAAAAAAGCAACCTGAAAATATTTTGCTGAAAATATTATATTCTGCTCCACCCGGAACCGATCTTATGTTAATGTATGCTTCTCACCTATTGAGATTAAACATTTTTATTCCTGCTGGAGCAGGAATGTATAAAATGGAAACTTGTTATTCCTGCTGGAGCAGGAATGCATAAAATGGAAACTTGTATGTTTAGTGTAGTGTGAGTCATTTCTCCATTCAGAGGCCCTATCTTCAACACAGGGCTAGCTTAGGTCAGATTTTTGCATTCGGATTATGCAAATTAGGATTTAGAACCTATTTAAGCAGCTGAACTGAGAGTCGTCCCGCAGTTGGCTGTCAACAATCTAAACGATTGCAGCTTTTTGAGCACCAGTGTAGCTTGGGAGCTAATCGGTGCATTAGGAAATGAGATTAGGTACTAGCTTGCGCTGGACATCACAAGTTCAGTCCGACATGGAAAGCATAGGTCTGCTCTGTCTGTTGAGGGAAGTCAAGGAAATTGTAAACTAAACCTGGAGCATCCAACGCTCTAAAGGAGCTTCCGAAAAAACCAATTTCGGAGTTAAATAAAGAAAAGGTCTACAAAGGAATACTGCCCCTTTTGTTGCCTACTTGTTAGGTATAAAGTATAAGGCTTCCATAAGCCCTGTGTGCTTTTAGTTGAATAGTTCACGGCGCAATCTCTAAGAATGTTAAAAACCCCAGAACTTCCCAAGAACCCCAGATTCCAGGATCCAATCTTATCAAAATTGGGTTGAGTTCTAACCGGGTTGAACCCATTTTGGGCTAAACCGGGCTAAACCCCAGTGCTCAACCCAATGTTATGTAATATTTTGGGTCTGACTTATCTTTTCAGCGTTAATTCGGTTCCAACTCAACCCAAACCCTGTTGTTTCAACCCGGGTTGATTCAACCCGGTTTTGATAACACCGGGGTTATAATTTTCAACCCAATCTCAATCCGGTTTGGGGTTTCAACCCGGGCTGCGATGCTTGATAACATTGGCTTCAGAACTCATATATCTTCTAGCAAACTAAAAACTATGTGGATAGTTGTGAATCAAATCTCTTAAAAATAAAATAGCATAATAAAAAATTAAAATCAGTCACGGATCAAATTACTTCGAACAGTTAAGAACCCCTGGGCCCGATGTTATCAAGCATCTGAACCAGGGTTGAAACCCCAACCCGGGTTCAAATTGGGTTGAAAACTATGACGTCGGTGTTATCAAAACAACAACCCGGGTTGAAAAAGCAGGGTTGGATTTGAAATTTGGGTTGAGTTATAACCGAATTAACGCTGGAAAAGATAAGTCAACCCTAAAATATTGATAACATTGGGTTGAGCACCGGGGTTTAGCCAACCCGAAAATTTTAGGGTTGAACCCGAAAATGGGTGCAACCAGGGTTGAACTCAACCCGCTTTTGATAACATCGGCCCCTGGAACATCCATGAAAACGTGCATCCGTACATTGTTAAAGAGCAAATCTCTTCGAAGAATTAAGAACAGAGAAACCTCAAGAAACACCGTGAAAATAGAAGCTCCAAGAAAAAACAATTAGATCAGAACAGCAAAAAGTAATTCCATCTTGACATGGGCCAAGTTTCGGTCACAGTCACAGTCGTCTTGCATTTACTGAATGTCTGTTTCTGACTAGGTCCTCCCTAGGGAAACTTAAAGACCGAATTTTTTGAAATTTTAAGGTTTTGCTGCAGTTCGATCAGAAATGTATTCAAACTCATCCATTCTAAATTTGAACTAAAATGGTTAAAGTTTGCGTGTGCGTCTGCCTTACCCAGTATCGCCAGACTACATTCACTAATTCTTATTGACTAGAGAATTAATTTGAGGAGTGTCGCAGATAAATTATCAGTGATAATCTGGGATTGTTCCAATAAAAAATTCTCCGAGATGGACCTACAAGATAGAATGTGTAATTCTATGTGCAATTTTAGATGCGAAATGTGTATATTTGCTAGACCGTAAATAGTTGTTTATAATGGGATAGCAATATATTAATTTTTTTAGATAGCCAAAATGAAACTAATTATTCTTCTTGCACTGGCAGGTACGCTTTGCTTGTATGTATAACAAAAATAGTGAAATAAAACAAAGATGGGTCACTGTAGTATTGATTACCGGCAGACTGTGTCCGGTATCCAACCGGTAATTAAAAGAATTTAAAGGCGAATCTGATGCAGGTTAGACTCGGGCGCAACTGCTCTACGAAGTAAACCTCCAACTAACTAACTTTCCGTAATTAAGCAGTAGAGGCATCACGAATTTCATGAAGTACTTACTAACAGTAAGGATTTACACAGCAAATACGATATAACAAATACAGGTGCCCGTAGGCCGACTACACTTCGCAAGAGATACACAACAACTGATTACATTAGACAGACGGCTGTCTAATTAAGGGGGGGTATCCCAAATACACTAATGACAAATTTTTTCCGATTGCGCTTAAACTTTGTTACGTATTAGTACCTGGGTTCCTTCAAAGTAATTAAAAGTTTGGAAGCTTTTCGTTTATCACAGCGTTCACAGCAGCCACGCAAAGTTGCTGCGACCTGCGGCTTTTTCGTGCATGAGGGTGGTCGAAGTTTTTTCGATTTTTCTCCGGACTGCTAAGAGCCAATGTCTTGAATTTTCTTGTGAACATAAAGGAAACTTAGGACTATTGTTGGGTATGCGCAACTTCAAGATTGACTGAGTGCACGCAGGAGCAGCACGACATTTATCATGCATCCCACCCCCAAGTTATGGCAATTGACATATTTCGTTTGAGACCTAATTCGCTGCCAGCCTCCGATTGGACTCAAATTTTGCACACAGAGACAGATGTCACTTAATACTATAAATATGTGTGCAAACTTTGAGGCTTGTAGACCGCGGCAGTAAAAAGTAATACAACATTTTGTTCAATTTTTGCTGTCAGAGACGCAAAATTAGCGTCCCGTCAAAAATGGTAAATTTTCAAAGTCATCGAATTAATACAAAATTGTACTCAATCGATAGATCTTATCATTCTAAACAACTTTTCTAATTGCGCCAAGTCACGATATTGCCTCTACGATGAGATAAATTCAATCATAATTTAGCTATGCCGATTTTGAGCGTTTTTTCATTGTTAGCCATATAACTAGTCATCAAAAAACCATAACAAAACCTAAATCCGCCAAACTTGGCACATATTTAGCTATATATCCTGGCTATATTCTGTAAAAATTTCAGAAGATTTCGATCACTTTGGAGGATTAGGCTCAAAGCGGCGACAGGTCACCTAGTGAAAATTTTACAATTATTAAAGTTTGCGGCTACAGTACTCCCGAACGAGAAGCTTCTGTGAGCTGCCATTTGGCGTGTATATAATCCGTGACCACAAAAATACGTGTGCAAAGTTTCAGGTCTGTAGCTTTTCCCGAAAAAAATTCAGAGCTTCCGAAAGACCAATCTAGAATTTTAAAAAATAAACGAAATTTTTCAGTTTGGGGCCCCATACAGCTCGGATATCATGGGATATATCAAGGCCTTATATTAACTTTTCAACTACGATATGTTACCTACTTGCATGCAAAAAACGAGAGCTCTCTGAAGAAGTTGTGCAAACCCCTGGGTATACCCCCCCCCCTTAAACGAAACAGAGCGTTTACACACAACAGTAAGAAAAGCTTTATCGTTTGTTTAGCGAAATACTGTTTGCTATTGCGGGTATTTAACATTAGCACCAAGCACGCAGTGTGGGTCCCAGGTGGGGATCAAATCCACACCTTCGGCTGGCTTGACCGATGCACACCAAACTGTACAACGATACAAATTCGAACATAAGTTTGGCTTATGGTTAAATTTAAAATCAAACTGTAGTGATTCTGAAGCGAAAAGACAGATAAGTATTTTTTATGGACTCCAGCAATCTACGTCGCAATTTTTAAGTGTACATTTGCGTCTCCAGCACAAGGTGCTGTCAGCGAGGCAATGCACAAGATTAACTGTCAAGGAACCTGGGGGTTTTCCTGAATATGCACGCTACCATAAGCAAACATTTCCGTATTCTACACTTTATCGAGTTTCCACTCCGTTGGCGAACTGTATATTAACCATTACCCAATTTAGGATTTTTTCTATTTTTCGTAGCACTGACCATTGTCTTTAGCATGTGACCACTGTTACTTCCAGGATGTAGCATGGCCCAACCTCGGCCAAATGACTGTAGTGAAGTGGATAGTCTGGTGCAGCAGATGGACTCCCAGTTGCAACAGTTTCTGGGAACTGTGGAAACAGGAATGGGAAAAAGCTGTGGACTGTTTCAATTTCCACAGCTAGTCGAAGCTGTAAGTGTTAGCGTTTGTAATACATAACTAAGAGTGTGACAAGCGTCCCACTCTTAGTTATTAGGCTGCAGACATCATCTGCACAATAACGGCATACCCCCCCAACAACTGAGTACCTGGTGACCCCCCCCACAACTGAGTACCAGGTACACAATTGTGTACCAGCACTCGCTTGTATGTTTACATGTTGAAGCCAAAAACATTCTGTCAGCAGCTGGCCACTTTTGAGCTTCAACATGTAAACATACAAGCTAGTGCTGGTACACAATTGTGTACCTGGTACTCAGTTGTGGGGGGGGGGTAGGCCGTTATTGTGCAGATGATGTCTGCAGCCTAATAACTAATGAGTGGGACGCTTGTCACACTCTTAGTTATTATGTACTCTTGGTAATACATAAGTACATAGCGCACATAAAATTAAAGTTTGGCTCGGTTTCAACTTCTGGTGTGGTAAAGCATAGTTGGACTCTAGTAACATGGTCACTGATAACTAGTTACGTAGTAAAACTAGTTGAGTAGTTAGTTAATTAGTTAGAACGACAAGAAAGTAATAAAGTATTAAACAAATAAATGAATAAGTAAAAAACTAAAGCTGCTGATACTGATAGATACAGTGAGTTGAGTTGAAGGTTGGAATTTTTATTTTAGTGCAAAAAGGATGTCCACAATATATTGGGATCCGCAAAGAGCATGGGGCGTCCAATTTTTGCAGAAATACAGGTTAGATTGTAATGTGGGTAATAACGACTCCTCTATCACTTCCCTGCCAAGTCTTTTTATAATTCAAACTTTCGCCAGTTTCCCTAATATCCCCATAGTCCCCCTTAAATATTATTTTGTTAGTATTATTGGGAAGCCTGATAATTTTGTATTATTCTGTTCTTAAAACGTATATAGAATGACATGTAATGTTATCTTTATGCTCATATTTCAAAGCCAGTCCAAATCCATTAATTTTTCCATTTTCAGAGCATAGTTGTAACACTACTAATTGTAACTACTACTACTAAGCACGAACGACAAAGTACATAAAAGCAGGCACAATACTTAAACTCTAACAAAGATGTATAGTTGCGAATACAATAAGCCATACCAGTGTGGTGAATGTGGTCAGACTTTCACAAGGGCGTTCAACCTCCAACGACATGTTCAGAACATTCACAGTGCAAAACCAGACTTTGAGGATTCTGAATCTGATGTTAGTACGGAGTCCTCAGGGAGCAGTGACTCAGGCAACAAAGTAAGACCGATTGGAGAATTTTGGGATGAGCTTGTTCGCCGGGCTGAGGAAAGATACCAACGATGAATGGGTAGACTAACCCAAGAGTACTTTACTGACGGTAATTCCGAGGCTACATCTGAGGTTGAGGCTTACAACGAACTTAGACCATTAATTAGGGTAGAGTTAAACAGGTTGATCTATACTCACATTCAACGCTGCAAGCAGTTCCTTGACGACCCACTTATCGAAAAGATTATGGATGAGCAGGTAGAACATTATGAACACGAATTTTCTAATGAGGAAGTCCTTAAGCGGGCAATTGAAAAGAACATCGACCTACAGTGGTACTACCAGAGAAAATAGAAGGCGACGAAGACGAGGAAGGGCTAGATTAAAAACAAATTAGACTGAAAGTGCATAAATGGGTGAAATTTAGAGTAGGGTCGGTGTTTACTCGGAGTAGGTTCGGAGTAATTTAGGAGTGACTCAAAGCACAATTTCAAGGTTGGTAATAAGACAAGGATCAAAATTCGGGCAAACAGTTACTGTTTACTGTTTCCAAACAGCAAACAGTAGGTAGGTATTGTATGTAAATTAGGCTAGGTAAGTTAGATAGATTAGATAGGTAGGCAGGAGGCCGGTAATCGGCCAACGCAGGGTCCCAAGCCCTTCCGGCAAGCCGGTAAAATCGCAGAGGGACGGTGATATTATAGGGTGGAGCAATAGGGGTAGGGCAGGGGTATGGGTGGGTAGAGCATCTCGATCCAGGGATTACTGCTCCTAATGTCCACACTATACTACTGTCGGGACCCCCCCTCCGAAAGTCTCGGGGGGGGGGTCCCACTTAGCACTAATTTCACGCTTTCACATAAGCGTGTGTCTGCTCGCTGATTCGCCCATTAGCCTAAGGCTTACTGTAGGTAATTTATTAGTAATTTTAATTAAGTAATTATGACTTTAATTAGGTTAATGCGATTAAAAATTCGACAACTTTGTAGCATTTTTTCCGCTCTTTTCTACGATATAAAAATTGTTGCAGATTACATTCCTTCGAAGTTCTGTATTATGCAACAATTTTCATATCATTGAAAACAGCAGAAAAAATGCTACAAAGTTGTCGAGTTAGTTTCTTAATTGCATTAACGCAACTAGAGTTATAATTAATTAATTGAAATTACTAATAAATTACCTACAGTAAGCCTTAGGCTAATGGGCGAATCAGCGAGCAGACACACGTTTATATGAAAGCGTGTAAATAGTACTTTCGAGGAGGGGGAGACCCGACTTAACGCACCGAGCATACCTACCTAGCATGGTTTGTACATGCTACTGTAAGAGTTCTTTCTCTTATATTATGTACACTTGGTTTTAGTCAATTGGGAGTTTGAATCTAGTCGTGCACGGTCTGTCAACATTTTGTGGTGGCTCCCCTTTAACAACTTTCACTGAACTTCTAAATTTCTTTCGCCTAAATTCTCTTCCTTATAAAATTTTGCTAACCTTTGTAAACTTACCCCATTAACCTTTCATTTTTCCTTTTAACCTTTCATTTTTCCTTTGTCGTTTCTTTCATTCTCATTCATTCAGCCTCCTCCCCTCCTCTTTTTAACGCGGGGTTGGCCCCGTTTTCCTTGCTTTCCTTCCGTCCACAAGCCAGGTGACTCCCCTCCCCATGTTTTCTCCAAACCTTTGTGTTGTTGTTGTTCGTTTTTCACTGTTTGTACTTTTGTCGCTCACCCCGTATCTAGCCAGTTATTTGCTGTGCCTTAAACTTTTCGTGGGTCGCCAACACATTGCTTGTTCTGTTGCCCATGTATGACTGTATGTATGACTGTATGTATTTCCTGTCTAAACGTTTGCCTTAACTTATTTTAACTTGGTCGTTTTTCCTGCTGCGCCTCAGCGCAGCAGGTCTCTTATGTTTGCTCTGCTACCTTGGTTCCATGCAATGACATGCAAAACATAAGACTTTGCATGAAAGCGTGTATACAATGCTTTAAGATGGCAGAACATACTAGAATCCAACTTCAGATTGCTATGACTCACAAAGCAAACAAAATTTGAAAGATTCCTGATTCTATAAAAGGAAACAAGTTTACTCTTCACTGACAGGCAAAAGATCTCTCAACATTTTGCAGACAAAAACTGATCACTTTAGAAATACAGTGTTACAAATTCATGTGAGGTTAAGGTCAAGTTAGTTTGGCATGGTTTTAGTCACAATCTATAAATAAAGCATGCGAACGTTGAAATTTGTCAGTTGTATTTCTTTTACTGTTTATTGAAGATACAGTAACTGATAAATTAAAAATGATTGAAATCTGATTTGGTCAAGATTTGCTTGCTTACTTACTTTTTGTTTAATTTCCCAGTAACTTTAACTTTAAAACGGTGTCCGCTGCGCAGCAGGCCTACAATTTATAGAAGTGTTCTTCTGACATCATTTAATCTTTTGCAGACAATATTGCTTTTTCTGTTAACATTTGAAGTTTGTCGTAGGTTGGGTAGCCCGCTGCTTGTTTGGCTAGTCTCCCCTTGGGTAGCCCAAGGTGGGTTGTTGTGAGTTTCTTGTCCCGTCCCTTGTTTACTTTTCTACTTCAACCCAACAGTTGTCTTTTGCTTTAAACTTTAATTTTCTACTCTAACTTTAGGTGGCTATTTAGAATTCTGGCATTCGCTCCGAATTACTTTTTAACGGAGCCCGTAATTTAGTGTATGTTCCCCAATTTTCTCTAGGCGTCCCGTTGGCGTCCCTCCAAAACTGATCACTTCACCAGGCGAATTTTGTGAGCTCTGTTTGAGCCGCCTGGACTAAAGATCTACACTAGTCGGGTAGCGTTTTGTTTGCGTAGCTTTGCGCGAGTCCTAGTAGTTTTCGTGGAACTTTGTAGTTCAAATCCCACACACCCATTGCAAGATGACCAAATATAGCTGAGTTGATGGATTTTCTGAATTTGATTGAACACTGCGGCATTGTCAGCCGCAAACTTCTTGCTTGTTTATTGTATAATGTGACTACACACTGGATAAAAATGTTTGCTCCGACTTTCGTTCCATCTGACAATATCGATAGAAAGTTTGACAGTATAAACCGGGCATAAATGTTGCGCCAGCAGTTCAGCACATACTTAAACGAAAAATTAACGGCCACAAGAAACAATTTGTAAGGTGTGCTTACTCCCGGAGTAGAGCATTGCTGTGAACAGCCAAAAATTGTAAGGTATGCGTCTAACGAGCTGTCACCGTCCATACCGATCAATGGAATGTAAAATTCGATGTGCAACAGTATCCTATATTGATTTTAACAGTATGCACATGTTTTGTGTTCCAGAATCAATGCCGGTATAACCATTTTCCAAGTGAGTGTCTTGTAATTTATTTTGAGCTTCAATTAGTTTGATTGTGAGAGTTAATAAAGATAATGGAAATAATCCGAACATTCGATCAGGTTTGATAGCTGTTTGCCCAATTTAGTTTGGTATATACATGAGAAGTATATTTCAGAAAAAAATTTTTTAAAGGTCGGATTAAAAAATTAATATCAACCGGACTAAAATATTTATAGCTGTTGTATATTGCCGAAGCGCATTATAACTAACCCGGTAAAACGCACTGTTTTAATTTCATTGCATGCTTAATCACGTTAACTAATCCCTTTCCTTACAAACTAGTTAATTATCATTAAGAAACATTCTTTAAAAAATTTGTTCCTTTAATTTTTAAACATTTTAAACCGTGTAACAGGACGAGAATTAAAAATTGAATGCCAACACGACAGCTGAATTAAAGGGATTAAATTTTTCTGTAAAGAAGCAACAAATAAATTGGACGCAACTCGCAATACAGCTATGAAGCTGCCTTTTTAATCAAACATGGTAATGATGAAACATTTTAATTTTCGGTAAATTAAGGAAATAGGGCTGTTTAACCCTTTTAACTCTTTTAACTTTCTGGGTAAATATTTATTCCGAATGGACCGTTGTTCTGTATCTTTAATAATCTAGAAGTAATTTTAATATTGTCAGTCATTAAATTAAATGGGCCCTTTGATTCAATTTAGGAACTGTGTCAGAAATAAGCTAAAATTTACACGATTTTTTAAAACGATTTAAATCGTGCAAAATTTGCGTAAGCGGTGGCGTTTTCAAAAAGATTTTTTGTAAACCTTTTCTAAGTCAGCCTTTAAGTCTGTTCAGCTAAGCAACAATCAGAAACTTTCAAAACAGCACAGTAGCTTTCTTTGGGCATATGCATGATGTCTCAAATTTTGCTAATCAGAAAGAAATGACTGCATAAAACGAATCGTGCTAAAATCGTGCTAATATTTTTAAAAGCGTGTGGAAATAAAACGAGTGCATTATTTTATTTTTGACACAGTTCCTTATCAATAGCTATATCAATACACGATGGTTTGACCTTATGTAGATTTGGTACCACTTAGGTTTGGAAGAAATGTGCCAATCGTGCTATTACGGAGTTGATGCTGTGCGAACTGGAATGGAACGTTCTTTCGTGCAGGAAGTTAGAAATTTCTACGGTGGATTATGTGGTTCAATGCCACTAGAAACAATGAAAGCTGCTGTAAGCCTTAGCTGTAGACTTTTGTACATTTTGTTGACATCGATCAGGCAGTGGATACACAGTTGTGCTTTGCAGTTCGGTAGTTTTGTAAATTTCGCGCTCACATTTGCGCAACCAAAACTGTTTCGTTGACATGGCTCAGAAATGAACCCTGAAAGAACACCAAAGAAACGGAACAGGCATAAGACTCAAAATATAAGAAAGGTTCGTGTTTATAGTACTTTATAGAATGCAATTTGAATAAAATGTTTCAGGGATTATAGTTTTTTTCTAATGCGTTTTCATATCCAAATGGAGTTTGTATGATCTTCTGATATAATTGAAGAGATTAGTTTGAATCTATGTCTTTAAATCATGATTGAAAATCTATGTAATCTTAATATTTTTCCTGTACATTTAAAAACCTTAACGGGAAGATTCTAATGTGCTCGCTTAAAAAAGATCTTGAAGATCAGGTTCGTTCTTTAAGTGCCAAATGGATTTCGACGATATAACCAATACGCTGGAGCAAATGGCACAGAAAGGGATTGATGAAAACGTTATTTGTCAGGTATATATATAACTGTGTAGCATTTTCACCACCCTCGTTGCCAAAATTTAGCGTTCTGGTAATCTTTTCAAAGTATGCAAATTGTTTAACTTATGAGGCAACTAATCAATTTGTTACACACACTACACCGCTCTGAACATGCGGATCAAATCTATGCAAAACTATAACGCATTTTTAACCAAAGTACAACAAACTTTCACGATATAACCAATACACTGGAGCAAATGGCACAGAAAGGGATTGATGAAAACACTAGTTGTTAGGTATATCACTATTTAGCATCACTTGAAATTTATTAGGGCATTTTTATGTCTGAATTGATTTTACTAACTGACAGAGGGTGTTAAAAGTTAACGTTGTCGAAGAAGATTACGTAGTTATGATATCATTAAATATTGAAAAAATTAATAAAGTGGTTTGATGATATAAATTGTGTAACTGTTTCAGCCTGAATGTAAAGGGGTGAACGTTCAGAAACCACAGAGAGAATAAATGAGATATGGTTAACCCAAAATTGCTACAAAACAGAAAGTTTTGAAATGAAATAAATCGAATTACTTCAGTATATATACAATTATGTCATTAATTATCTTAGCTATTTGTCATTGAACAGAGCTAGGTGTTTATTAAAATACCACTACTAGCTAGCTATCCTTTCTTTCCTTCCCTTCCCAATAAATTTACTTAGAACAGAGTTTATGCGGGGTAATATGTGAAAACAAATCTTCTGTAATGGCCGCTTGGCCGCATTAGTAAATGCAATCAGGTTGTTGTTAACATATGAAATCACAAGGGACTGCTGACAAAGTAAAAGCCAACTCAGCTGAGTGACAGGATGGTGTAACAAACACGTCTGGGAGTTGAACCACAGCACCGCCACTACTACAAATGACTGGCACAATGTAACACTGACCTGACTGCTAAGGAGATCTAGTCCAGGCGGCTCTCTTTTAGATCCCGGACGAGCCTCGCCAGGTTTGGGGGATATGAATTTTTTGGGAGGACGGAAAGACTGGCGCCTATGTAATGGGTGAGCCGGGAATTAAACCGCAAGGCTCACATGCCACTACTTAGGACTGGGCGCAATGAACGCTAACCGTTGACTGGGGGTGGTGATCTTTAGTCCAGGTGGCTCGCCACTACTGACAAACCTCGCCAAGGGGAACTGGGCTGAATTTTAGGGGGGCGCCGTCGGGGCGCCGGATAAAATCGGAGGGGAACTCGTACACAAAAATCGCACTCAGTTCACAGCGAAATCCCAAAATGCTACCTAGCTAGTATGATTACCAAATCTAGTTAAGTACCAGTTAATAAAAACTAATTAAACGAATGGACGACAGCTGGTCACTTTAATTCCAGGAGAAGGACAAGGTTATAACGGAGAAATCCCGCCTAGGCTACCCAGAGCGGGGCAAGTTATAGACAGCTGGGCTACCCTGCTGAAAATAACAATACAAAGGTTACAGGGAAGTGGGGATGACAATAAATTGGGTGAAACCAGCAATTAATAGGAAAGGGGGAAGGAAGCTGCAAGATCGGGGGAGGAGGGTTGGCTAGCGAGGGTAGATCCAAGGGAACGGGATGAAACCCCTTGGCAAAGGAGAGTTAGGAGTTAATAGAAAGCAAGCGAAAAGGTTATTAGAATTTAAAAGAGGGATTAGAAAGGTTAAGTTCAAAGAAATTTTTGAAATAAGAAAAGAAATACAAAAGGGACTTGCTGACGAGAAAAGGCACTAAGGGAGGGCCCCCACTAATAACCGACTGTTCGTGACAAGAGAAGACTCCCAACGGACTATAAACAAGTCTGAGTCAGCATCATAACAGGACTAACTGGAATAAACCAATTTTTGTCAGCGTCTGCTGACGTGCATGATCTATCTTTGCAGACAGAGCATAAAATTACAACACTTACATAAGAAGGAATCTTCAGAGACCTTTCGGGAATTTTGGGAGAAAAATGGAGAACGAGCGAAATGAAAATATTGGAAGGGGGGGGGGGGTGATAGCGCCATCGCTATCACCCACATTACACCTGAATGAAAAGAGAGATTGGATTTAAATTACACTCAAAATTACCCGAGCTATGTTAGCCCCGGAGTACTTGTCAAGAAGTTAAAGTTAGCTCAGGATAGAATTAAGATTAAATGCAGAATGATTAGACAACTACGGATTTTAGTGGAAGGTAAAGTTATGGCAGTAAAAGCAATCTCAAGAAATATGTACGAAAGGAAAATACAAACATACTGGTTTATGACGTTAATAAAATTTGGGAGGAGGAAACTAAAACATAGGACTGGGGGAAGAGAGAAGAAATGGGGGAGAAGAAAAATTTGCGCACAGATGGGAAAACGGGTAGAAATTGAGTTAGAAAGAAGTTAGGAATAAAGGTGGGAAGAAATCCCCAAAAATGACAACGTAGAAAGTGAGATCCCCAATTTTGATAGGGAACCGCTCGATACGAAGAGAACTTTCTAACTAAGCGTGGTGTGACTAATGATCAGGAGTGGGAAAGTGCATTGCGAAATAGGTACTGATATAAGTAAATTTTCATGCTCAATCTTAGGCAAGCCAATTATAAAACAGTTTCCATGTAGTGTTATCTTTACGGTTATTACGAAATTAAATAATTTTGATGTTTTGACGAAAGTTGTAACTGTAAAGGTATTATGCGCCATATTATGAAACGCACGTTTTTCACATCCGAATATACATCACAAATACCAGACACTCCAGTAAATTCACTAACAACTATAAGAACCGTTTTTAAGTGGACTTTAGAGGTTTTACGGGGAATTTTATGAGTTTTAATAAGAAATCCACGAAACGCTTCATGAAAGGAATTTAGAGGAGAGGTAGTAGCGTCTTCCGCTACTGCCTATACTACATTAGAGCAGAGATGTTATTGCTCTTAAGGCACCTTCATAGTCGCCAACACAGGTGTACGCTGGTCGACGCGCGCCTACGTCCGTCTATAAATGTCAATATCATTTTACGCGGATCGAGCACGTCGACGTCCGTCGATGAGCGTAAACTGGCATGCTACAAATGGGTGCGTCGACGCGCGTAGATGCATGTCTACACGCGTCGCGCTTCCAGTGGTAGCATGGCACCAGGGCGTGACGCTACACGCGCGTCGACGCCTCCAACTGTAACATGGTACACGAGGCGACTGGGACTGTAAAATCACTATTATAAGAGCAACATTTGTGTCTTCTATTTGCGGTGAACTGCAACTTAATGTAGGCGCAAGCAAGTGCTGCTATAAAAAATTCTGAATAGTGGGTGATTAGTTTCAGAATAGCGGCAAATATTACTGAAAGCGGAAAGTGGAATAATTTCAGTCTTGCAAATCTTCGATTATCTCATGCTTAGTATAGATAGTCTTCGTATAGGCCGAGTATTAACTTAAAAAGAGTACGTTTCTTCCCCCAGAATAGACAAATGTACTGGTAGTGCAACGTGCCTTGTAGTTAAAAGTGTAAAAAGGAAATAGTTATACCGGACATCTTTTCGAAACTCGAAACTACACACCATAGCCTGTTGCAGCTCAGTGTCAAATGCTTGCAATTAGTGCCCATATGTTGGAATATTGGACGGACGATGTTCTTATGGATCAACTTTTCATCTAGCTCACTGTACTCACAATTGTTGCCACCTTTCTACACATTCGTGTCAAATCCATTAGTTTTATCATCAATAAATCTATTTCTTTCAATGTTTTATTAACAGATTTTCCAAACATGTCTAACAGTAATTGGTTCACTTGTCTTTGAAATATACACGTAGTTGCAATTATGCTCTGAAACATAAATATAACATAACATAACATAACTGACAAAGATAAAAGTGTCAACTTGCTTGTTTCTGAACTAATTTACAGTGAATAGAGTGAAGACTATTTCCTTCAATCGATTTTCAGTAATATGGACATTGCATCGCCTGAACAGCTGACAAAGAGAAGTTATCACTGAGTCCTGTATAAGATAAAAGTACAACTTAAGCTTAAAATAAAAAATGTTAACAAGCTGATTCAGTTTAATAGCATATTAAGACCTGTGAGAAAAAAACAGGTTATCCTTTGGTATTTAAGCAAACAAGCTGATGCAACATATAATTACAAAATTTCATAACTGCTGATGATGCCGGTTGGCCAAAGAATACTGTTATCGTTTTTACTGGGTAAGTAAACGTCAAAGCGAAGATGATATTTAAGTGGTTGAAATTTTAATGGTTCTAGAGATTGTCGGGATCATTTCGAATTAATAAAAGATCGCAAATTCTAGAGTGTGTGTATGTCCGACTATTCTCACCCAGTAGCACTGACAACTAAAAAACAGAAGCAAAAACTAAATAGTGACGCGGATATTTTATTCAAGCATAGCAGACAAAGCTCAGTTTTTCAAGTCAGAAATATTTCCACCGTACAAATGTGTATAGGCATCAGACGTCAATAAAAGCAAAATAATCCAAACCTTTCTAAGTTTGAAACAGTCCAATCGTGGCTCCGACCTAGTCGGGATTAAAAACGTATGTGGACTGTGGACTGACGCTGCAAAGCACGACCTTTCCCCAGAACAGCCCAACTCTAACCGAGAGTGAAAATTTTGCATGCCCTCTTCTTATACTTTTCAATTAGCTATTGTAGAATATTTCCTTGATTTTACTCTAAATTATACGAAAGTGTGTGCTAACTTTATGCAAATCAATCTAAATTCTACTGCTGTGTGCGGTCCAAGGCCGCACATAGCTACTTCACTTTTCTTCTCATTTTGAGCGCAATTTCAGTCAGTCTGGATTCAAACTTCATGCCAGCCGGTGGTTTCGGCGGTTATTATATTGTTATTCTGGGCACCGGCTTCTCGGTATGTTTGGGTCGGGGGTGATTCCCCCATTCTACTGCTTGGGTCTAGGTTTGTTTGTGAGTTGTTTTTTGAGTTTTATAAATTTAATTTGATTCGGTGCTTGTCCATTCTCTATTCTGCTCTGGTTTTGCGAAAAGTTTATTTTGAATTATTAGAATGTTATTTTGTGTTTGAATTTCGATGAACCTTGTAGTTTTCTGTGTAAAGTAAATCCGTGTAAAATTAGGGCTGTGCCGTTTAGTTTAAATAGGTTAGCGACTAAGTAGGGAGTATCAGACATATTGCACACTCAACCCCGAACCTTTAATCTTTACTGAAATCAAATTATTTACTGCGAATATTCCAAATTCCACACTATCTAAGCCAGACTACATAAAACCCTGCATTTAGTGGTTGCACATATTTTACTAATTTGAATAGAAATCAGCTGAAATAATAGAAATATTTCCACAGAGGGTTATGGTCTGTGGCTGAATTGCAATATTCAATTTCTGTTTCAACATTTATTTTGGAAAATCTTGTCGTACTTAATTTAATAAATGAACTTGAGTTTTGGCTAATGGAATCTGTTTTCAATGCTTCAGAGGTAACTGTTTCACGGTCAAAATAATGATAATTATAGTGCTGTTTAATAATGCTAATAATAAAACAATTAAATTTAATGTGGTTTGGATTGTTGTACCAACTGTAAACACAGAATTCGAATTCTGATTTCAACATCCGTAGCTAAGTTCGTTATACTGTCCTGGCTTTAACAGGGGAACACAGATTTGAGTCCCGCAGGATGGCTTGGTTGTATGAAATACAGTACCGCCCAAAAATAACCGGGTATTTCGCGAGCATGGGAGCAGCCAATTTCTCGAAGCTGCTCACACTTGTTTGCTCGCGGGCACACGAGACTTTAAAAAAATTTGAAAGACCGGCTTTAAACTATAAGCCGAAGGTTTAGGTGATAGTTTTAGTTTCAACAGTTTTAGTGATACTTTAGTTTAATTTCATGGCTTGTATAGCTAAAGTAACAACGATTATCTGATTTTTGCGAAAATGACAAGTTTTCGACGAAAAAACAAGAAATTTGCTATATCTAGCGATAGAAAAAATTCGAAAGTTGTTTTAAAAAGCAAAAATGTGAAGCCCAATGAGATTTTTCGAATGAATACAGTTATAGCCATGTTGCTACTGCCAAAGTTTCAGATATTAGAAAAAGCAACCCTGCCCGGAAATCTCAAAGTTTTGAAGCAGGATTGCGCTGAGGGGTCTATAACGCTAAAGAAACTTGTTTTCTTAAGTGTCATTAAATTTCATTTCAATTTGGGCCGCCAACCCAAGGTGTATGTGCCCAAGGTGGTGATTCCTTTGGGGTACCACTGATATCGCGCAGATCAAGTTCAAAGTTGACGAAACTTTCCAAATTTGCGTTTTCTAGCGTACTAGCGAGCGTTTCTTTAGTTGCCCCAATTGCTGGTTGCTTAACAGAGTTGAAAAAAGTAGGCAAATTTCAGGTTGTGCATACATTTTAGCCAGTTTCTCTAAATCAAAAAAGCGATTTCATAACAATTAAAAAGGCTCTGCCGTTATTTGATAGAAAGTATCAAACGATTTAACCCTGAAAAAATAGCTTCATTCTACAAGAAATTTGAACAATTTTAGTCCGTCTAAAATGCAGCTAGTGACACCTTGCGTATGTTTTTCCGAGTTAAGACCATACCTGAACGGGAGGTCAAATTTCACTGACCCTTGTGGAAGCAAATTTGGGTACCCCTTGTGAGAGCGATTTTTCTTAGGGGTACCTTTGAAAGCGAATTTTAAGCTATTTTTGCCTATTTTTAGCAAAAACAGCAATTTTTAAGCTAAAACACGTTTTTCGGACGCTTTTTAGCTAAATATAGTAATTTTCAGTGAAAAATTCCGGCGAAGCCGGAAAAGTTTTGGAAATTTTAAAACCTATTTTTTGGGCAATTTTCTTACCCCTTGTGGCCAATTTTCTTACCCCTTGTGGGAGCAATTTCGCGACCCCTTGTGGGCGACTTCGCCGAGGGGGGGGGGAATTACCCCCCTTTCCTCCCCCCTTGTCCACCTGTGGTTAAGACTGCAATTCTGTTAATTAACCTAAATTTCATTGGTGCCGAAACCAGAGGGATGGTCTCCCGCACCCTTAGCCTGTCTTTGACTTGCAAGCCTTTTCAGAGACACAACAACGCTTAGTCAACGTGAAGACCGACGACGTCAAGAGGATGATCGGCACAGACGGGAATAGTTCAACCGCGAACAAAAACGGCGAGCAGACGATGAAGCTAGACAACAATGACGTGTGACCGTGTGGCCGAATTGCTAAGGCGTTGAGCTTAGGATCCAAAGGTCCGAAGTTCGATTCCCACCTTAGCCATAATGACGTTACATTGTTTCCTTGAGCAAGAAACTTAGGTCACTGCTACGCCGGTCAGATGAGGCGTTAAATTGGTGGGCCTGTGTGCTGCCTTGCTGGGGGTAGTGCACGCTAAAGAACCCTTAATCCACTTATCGTCAAGAGTAGGGCGCGGAGTTCCCGGTGGAAGGTACCCCCCTTGGGATATACCAGCACTTCTGCAATGTGATCCGCCTACCTCCCGCGAGGGAGTGCTGGGTGCAAACGAGTCATGTACTCAAAATGGATCACACAACTTACCGGGTTCGTCTCTGATCCCACCCCATCTGCGCTTGGGGCTTGGAGTGTCGAAAGATGCTGTGCTCCTCTACCTTGCGTATGAGCAGTTAATGGATGTCTTACTACTGGAGCCGAAAGGCCAAAAAGGTGTCTGCTCCAGCTTCCCATTGTGGGGCAGCATTCAGGCGACGAAGCGAGAGTCATACCAGCTATGCCTGATGGGGAGAGACAAAGGTTTGCGCCCTCTCTTGGCTGAGTAGCCCGGCAACACCAACAACAACAGCAACAACAATGACGTAGAGCGGAAGAAGAACAACGAGAGCAGGAAAGTAGGGCGGAAGAGACTGAAAGAAGAAAAGCGGACCAACAGGAAATGGTGACCATGGTGCCCCAAGTTGTGCAGACCCTTAATCCTCAAAACCAACCTCAGAATCCAATCGGACCTCAAGTGACAGTAGCACTCCCTCTTCCACGATCATTTTACAGCGATGAGCTTAAAGATGGACTTGAATTTTGGGACTGGCTCAGTCAAGTTCGGGACTATTCTGAACGCAGCAGGCAGTCCCTATTCGACGTAATGGATAGGGTCCTAGAAGGTTCAGCGAGTGACAGCATTAGGGCGCTAGCACTTGATTTACGGTCTTAATAATATAATCAATATAATATAATTAATAATGTAATAGTATAATCTGAAGCCATGTATCTACAAAAGATGGAGAAAATGTGTGAGACGGTAGGGGACAACAAATCAGGCTAGAGCGTTGTGGCTAAGAGGACTGTATCCGAAGCTCAAAGAAAGTTTTGTGGGAAGCCTGGATAGGGTACACGATGAGTTGATACTGGCTCAGGTTTTAGCATGTATTCGAAAAGCCGTTGGTGAGGGGACTGTCTCACTCAGGCACAAAGTAGTCTCGCTGAGGCGCAGAATGGTCTCACGGAGGCACAACATTTAAGCCAAAACTTGAAGTCTCGCTGAGGCACAATCAGTCTCACTGAGGCACTGATAGTCTCACTGATGCGCATTTAGTCTTATCCAGGTACAAAGGATTCTCACTTCTAAAATTAGGGTTAATACTCTTAAGATATAACTACAGATACAATACATATACTAGAGTTGTTGTTTGTTGTTGCATTTTTAATTTAAAAAAATTTTCGAAGACTCAGGAAAATGTGATTTTCCGAGTGGTTATGACGCCATATTAAAGGTTAAGGTGTGCAACTTTCTTTCATTCTTTAATTAAGGGTTAAAAAGAGGATTTTAAGTTTTAAATGTAATCTAAAGCATGAATTTGAAATAACGCTTGAAACAAAGCTGGTATCCTTTGGGCACTAAAACATACTTTTGGCAATAGATTAACAATTTTATTTTCACAGTAACATGTAGTTTCTCTAAGATCTCAAAGCGATTAAACAAGAAAACTAAAGTCTGACCAAAAATTCTTGGAACCGAACTGTGAGCGCTTGTCCTGAGTTAACCTTTGAAGTTAGCCCGTATAAAGTATATATTTTTAGAAACCTCGGGAGGAGGAGAATCCGGTAAAACCATCATATCCGGTCTATATCCGGTTACCGGATGCCAAATCGATAAAAACGCTTCAGATTCGGAAAGAGAAAGCTAATTAATTCATACTCTAGCATATTGGTCCTTGACCCAAGACATCTCCGAAAATCCGGTCACATCCGGTCTATGTCCGGCAACCAGATGTCTAGGTCACAAAAACTGTACAGCAAGATGGGTAGGTCGTACAGTTTCGCTGATTAAATTTTTAGATTCAGCGTGTCGAAAATAGTCTATATACGAAGTTTTGTCCAATTTGGACCAAAATTGCGTGATTTATGGTCGTATCCGGTGCGCAAAAAACCGGAAAAATAGGTTTTGGTGAACGTGCTGATTTTGCTTGCTTTGTGTAATTGTTAAACCGGATATGAGATTTGATCCCATACGCTTAGCTTTGTCGCACTCAATATAACTTATTTTTGAACCATTTTAATACGCTATCATTAAAAAATTACAGCGGATATGAAGTAATTTGAGGTTGATGCTTGTTTAGGGATAGACAGAATGTCATTTTAATGAAATAATTTGACTTCCGGACCAATCGGATACTGAGATAATAGCTCATGAAATCTCAAATTTCAAAGCTCAGAACCGGAAATCGATCGGATATTCGATTTCTTTGACACCGGTAAAATGAAAGTAGCCTCCGAAATATTCATTGTGCCAAAAACTAACATTTTTTATCCGCGATTCCGAGCACCAGACCGGAAAAACCGATTTTTCCGGTTTTTTGCGCACCGGATACGACCATAAATCACGCAATTTTGGTTCAAATTGAACAAAACTTCGTATATAGACTAATTTCGACCCGCTGAATCCAAAAATTCAATCAGCGAAACTGTACGACCTACCCATCTTGCTGACAGTTTTTGTGACCTAGACATCTGGTTACCGGACATAGACCGGATGTGACCGGATTTCCGGAAATGTCTTGGGTCATGGACCAATATGCTAGAGTATGAATTAATTAGCATTCTGTTTCCGAATCTGAAGCGTTTTTATCGATTTGGCATCCGGTAACCGGATATAGACCGGATATGATGGTTTTACCGGATTCTCCTCCTCCTGAGATTTCTAAAAATATACACTTTATACGGGCTAACTTCAAAGGTTAACTCAGGACAAGCGCTCACAGTTCGGTTCCAAGAATTTTTGGTCAGACTTTAGTTAGAAATTAGACAAGTTTTCTGATTTACAATAGAATAGAATTTTAATCCACATATTGAAATCTAGATTATGAATAGATGTGAGCACATCCGAAACCTCTTATTTATTGCCTCCGTGATTTGGAAAATGATGTTTCAAAAAGTTTTTAAATTTTCTCAAAAACTAAAAATACTAAAAATAAAGATTCAGAATGCATAAGATCCAAAGATCAGTCGCTTTTGTCTTATCCACTGGGTTATAATCTACAAACTTTTTAGTTGTTTGTAAGTAAGTACCTAAGTAACTTTAAAAGTACTTAAGCACCTTGTCCTAAACGCAAATATTACATTTTTGCACCACTGCATTAGTTTGCTATCATATCAAATTATAGTCAGAATCGACACATGGCTTTTAAAACAATTGTGCCTCAGCCAGACTGCTGTGTGCGTCGGTGAAACCTTTTTGAGTCATAGTAAGACATTTGTGCCTGGGTGAGACTCACTGTGCCTGAGTGAGACTATTTGTGCATCAGTGAGACTTGTGCCTGGGTGTGACTACAAGGTGAGGAAGTCAAAGCAATTCTAGCGAGTCACCGAAAAACTGTTATTCCTGTGGACAACCTGGTCACATTGCTCGGGATTGCCAGAAAACCTTGAGTACAGCCCAGGGGAAACAAGGGAACTGATCAGGCATGTGCAGGAGGGGAAATTCTGGGGGGGGGGATGAGCCGACGGCCAGAGGCCGCCGGAAAATGATTTCGAGCGTTTATGACGACAGCCAAGCGGGTTATTTTATTAATTGCGCGTAACAAATGATTTTGTCATACTGTTGAATTAATTTTCACGGAAATAAATTTTATTAATTTGCATTATTTAATACGTTCACGTATTTCCAGTTAATATTTCATTTTAAATAAAAGTCAGTTGTCTAGATTCCAACTTATTTTTGTACATTCACTACAGGGCCCTCTTTGTTTGTACTGTGCATTACAACTGTGTATTAGAGTTGACCATTATTTGACATTTCTATTGGACTTCAAATTGGAAACTGATCACAGCAGGATACGCAATAAAGTCATTAAAACTTAGATTTAATTTGGGGGTCCCAGCTATGGTCATGTTGTTGTTATTATTCCCGGGCTACTCAGCCAAGAGGCTATATGAGGGCGCTAACCTTTGTCTCTCCCCATCAATCATAGCTAGTATGACTCTCGCTGCGTCGCCTGAATGCTGTCCCACAATGGGAAGCTGGAGCAGACACCTTCTTGGCCTTTCGGCTCCGGTAGTCATCAAGTCCGTTATCGTTATCAACTCAGTAAACGGAATTCCCTAAGAATCTTGTTTCAGTTATAGCAATATTTGCTTTCGCTACTGAAGCTAAAAGCATTAATTGCAATCAATTCGATAATCAGTTGGACAATGTAGCGCAGCAGTCGAGAGATTTCATTACGGAGGTTCAGACGACATTAAGAGATAAGTGCCAACTATTACAGAAAACAACTCTCATACAAAAGGTATGTTATTTTTTTTTTTTTTTGCATGTGGCCCACCACTATGCAATAGTAACATTTTAATGAAAGCGCATTAAGAAGTTCGGAAGTTGTCAGTTTTCTAACCATTTCATATAACTGCATGTTCTGCTATCTTCACTAGACTCGTTTTTGTTTGGGTCAAACAAAAATGATAATTCATAAAACTATCTTGTAACGTAACCCTAGTACGTGTTTGTGATGCTTTAGTGTGAATCTGATATCGACAATCTTTTCGTTCAATTGAATCCAACGGTTCTGGCAGTATTTACTAACATAAAGGTAATTACTTTTCCGGATTGCTTGTTAAAATGAGGACTAGAAGTGTGACTTATTTTATTCAGTATTGAACTAATACTGATAATATAAGTTTATAACTGGTCACTCAAGCTTCAGAGTATACCTTAAGTGCGTCGTTATAGTACAGATCTGACAAGCTGTAAGCTATATATTTTATTTAAAAATTCGCTATCTTTCTTCATCAAACTTGGCTTACATTTTGTGAAAGTTGCTACTGTTGTATTTTAAATTACATATTCTTTTATTTTAGGAGAAGTGCAAAGCTGGATCTATTAAAAGTAAGTAGTTTATGTTATAGTCAGTCTTTACTATTTTGAATCAACGTCCTTCATCTTTATCACCACAACGAAATCAACGCGCTCATGTGAAAATTTTAAAATTTTTAAAATGTTTAAATATTTTAAATGTTGCTTTAGGGGGACTAATGGGGAACCGAAAAATTTCTTCAAAAAAAGTTTGCTGAAAACTTGCATACAGGGTTTCTCAGGGGCGCTATCTGGGTGACTGCCTCAGGTGATGCTGCCACATTTTGCCGCCCTTTCGGGACAACTTTTTGTATAAGCGATACATAATTTTATTTGTCTTCTTCTGAAGAATGTTCAAAACTGAGCTAGAACGTGCATCATCTTAATCCCCGCTGCTTTTTTGTAAATTTTTAGGACTTCTAAATTTTTGAAAACCGTCACCTGAGGCGACTACCTGAACCTGAAATTCAATTTCAATTCAGCTATTCGTTAGCCCAGTATAGTTTTACATGTTAAGCTTACAATTTTAGCTTATACTGAGCTAACGAAAAGCTGAATGGAAAAACGGATTTCAGTTTCGTGCTCAGTGCACTGTATGCAAGTTTTCAGCATCATTGCACCCATACTAACTTTCAAAGTTATTGGTCATAAAAATCAATGTTATGGCTGGGGGGAAAGCGCAAAAAACCCAGTCTTTCGACGATCGGCTTTATACGTTCCAATAGAATGAGCCGAAAGACGTCGTATCTGAATAAATGTCTCTCATACTTGAGACGTATGACATTCTAACATATGAACAAACGAAGATTCTGACAAGTAGGTAGAAAGCCTGACCAGTCTAAAGTTTTGTAGTGTTTTGTTCTGATGTTTGAATTTCTATATAATCGCAGATATTTTCATTGCAAGTCTGACTGCCTATGTTTGAAGCACTTTCATACAAAATATGCAACAATTTTTATATCATTGACAAAAACCAGAAAAATGCTACATCGTTGTAGAAGTAGATTTTTAATTGCATGAACTTAATTAAAGTTATAATTAATAAAAAGGACAAATAAATTACCTTACAGTAAAGCCTTAGGCCAACGGGCCAACCAGCGAGCAGACACACGGTTATGTGAAAGCGTATGAATAGTGCCAAGAGTGATAATAGGAAGAGTATGACACGGGACTCTTCCTAGTGTAGTTGGCCTGTCAGATGCTCGGCGCATTAAAGCCAAAATATCGGAGAGATCACGGATAACATAGTTAACCCTGTGTTTATATGCGTTTGAACTAAACTGAATCTGATTGGCTAATCCCCTACCTTATGTCAAAATTACGTGCATAAGGTGACCCCGAGATCTGGGGGGATTAGCTTAGCGTTGTTAGGGTAAACTAGCTTGTATGAGCAATAAAACATCGGTCAATCTTCAGCATATATCAGCACTTACCATGAACGGACAATATTTTTCGTTGTACGGACACAGAATTTTATACGCAAAACAAAGGAATAATGAAATTTTAAAATGCTTCGTTTGAACTGAAATTGAAGCTGGAAGCTTCATTTTTCGGATCTAGAGTTATTTGACTGCCGTTCTTCGATTGCAGTAAACACATTAAATAATTAAAGTTTTTGAAATTGCATAATTTCCAGTCGAAATGGTAGGAAATGCCTTCGAAAACATGTATAGAAAGTTTTACATTAACCTGACGCTTTCTGTTGAAGTTATTAACGTTACAAATCTAGCTTTAAAGTCATAAGACACACAAATCTAGGAAAGTGATGTGTCCATACAATGCTAGTTCATGTTTAATAATTATTAATTTAATAACTTTTAAGAAACGTAAACAATTTGAAAAAACAATTTGACCAGGCGCTACAGAAAACACAATTTGATACAAAAATATTCTTAGTTATTTGTAGTTTTGTAATGAGGAGACGTTACGCCCGTCCTCAAAATGTTAATAATTATATTAAGTGAATTTATTTTGGAGTGAAATTAGTGTAGAAATGTGAAATTATGAGTGAATTGCGATGTGCAAAATTTAATAGAATATGTTTTGAAAATTTGATCGAAATTGTTAGCTTTTGTCATGTTGAAATAGCTTGGTTTTTAATCATCCATCCTAGTCACAAGGTGGCGCAGTCTGTCGTGTCTATTTTGCTGGGAGTTTCTAGACACTTCTCTCTTTTAAGGAGTCATCCAATCAAATTCTGTCAGCATCCCTTCAAACTGGTTCTCTCTCGTTTAGTGTCAAAATTGCTCAATCTTGTCTTTTTCTAGCGTGATTTCCAGTCGTGTTTTTATACCGTTCTGATAGTTCGTCTCTGAGCCTTTATTATCGATTTTGTTGCAAAATAGTGACTATTTCGCCTGCTTTAAAATTTACTCAATCTCCAAGGTGACCTTGTTGAGCCTTTTCAACTGCAAACAAAATTTAATCCAGTTATTTCTCTAAATTTAATGCACCCTTTGCACCACAGTTACAGGTACTGATAGTTACGACGTTTCAGAACTTATGCACAAAGGTATACAGAACGTTTCAACATTTTGCCCATTTTGTTCAAAACTGGTCCAAAAACGTTTTGAGAATGACCGTTTTTGCAAAATTGTCAAAAATTTTAGATTTTTGGATGGTCTAACCCTGCCTCATCTTCCGAGTTAATACTCCTTCTAGTTGTTTTACCCAGTCATATCTATGCCCGACCCTCCCGGCAAGTGGACTTGATCCTAAAAGCATCTTAGTTTTGTTGTGAAAAATGAGCCTTCAAAGTTGACACATCTACTGTTGTGTACAGCTGACCATTTTCCAAATTTAATAAATTGTTTTAAATTTCAAATAAGTTATATAAATTTTTTACTTTGTTCGAATCCCGTTTTAGGGGATATGGGGTTTGAACCAGAGTAGAATACAGGGGGAGAAGCTGAGCTCAGTTAGAAAGGTAGCGGGCGTGGGGGGGAAGGGATCTAGCTTTTAATTGTTAATTAATTCAAGCACCGCCCATAGCACTGCGCGGGGGGTAAAAGTGTGTGCAAATCTTTGTAACACGCTGCTCGAGGAAAACTCATTTTGCATAAATGCCGTGATGCGCGGGGGTAAATTTGTCGCAGATTTGGCACTGCGCTTCCGCACAGCACTTTGCGGAGACAGCGCCTTCGCGGGGGTTAAATTATCTCTCCGCTGCCGCGCCGCGCTGCGTGGGGGCTCAAAACGTTTGCTGCTGTCTACACGGGGGTTTGAAATTCTGGCATGTAGATGGATAGGCCCAGTATAGGCATTGCCCATGTGTGAGTGAAACAGGTAAAGTTTTATTAAACATATATATTAGTGTTCTTTAGTATTCCGGAACAAGTCCTACGGCATTACGGTAGTTGAAAAATTTAGAAATTCTGGGTTTATGACTTTATACGTTCGGTAGCCAGACCAGACACTGCATTGGTTGTTTTATGTGGAAAGAGGACACACAAACGAACAATTTCGCTGACAAAACCATTGAGCTATTTCTAAAAGTTTCTAATTCGTAGTTAATTGTCGCAATCATTATCGTAGTTGCAATCGTAGGCATAGTCGTCCTTGTTTCCTGCACAGCAGGTTTCTTCGGTTTGCGCAGTGATCTCAACTACAGGCACTCTACGCGCATTAAACGGTGCCTGAGTACCCTCTTGCGAAAGGGTGCCTCAGTACCCCTTTTTGCTTTCCATTTCTTTAGGCAAGAAGGCAGCCTGCAACAACTGTGATCAAGCTGTCTCCACAGTCCGTTCGAAAATAACTAATACAACTGATATAGACGCGAGTGATATCTTGTACTATGGTTGCAGCCTACTCTTCAGTATAGCGGAAGATTTGGTACGCTATACCAAGGGTACATACATAATACATAGGAGTCTCACAAGCGGCACACTCTATATTGTCAGCTGCTGAACCATGCTCTGCACGCTAACGGCCCAACTCTCGCAATTGTGTACCTAGTGTACCCCCGGCAAATCAGTACATAGTACGCAATTGCGTATGTTCACTCGTTGCACAGTATCCTTTTTATCGTGAGCCGCTCTCCCCGGAAATGTGTCCTATCATTCGACATTGAAAAATGGCAGGTTACATTTGCGGGGTAGATCCCGATAAAAGGCTTATTGTAGAAACGAGTGAATATATATACGCAATTGCGTACTAAGTACTGATTTGCGGGGATCTACTAGGCGCGCAAGCGGGGGAGGGTGTACCGTTAGCGCACAGATAATGGCCCGTGAGCACGCCTGTCACACCCTTATTATTTATGTACTCTTGGTTATATGAATTTACTGAAATCCGGTTTCTTCTGGATATAAACAGAAGCAATATATATCCAAAAATAAACATTAAACATTAAAATTAAACGTCAACATTCAACACTGTCAACTTAAAATTTCAAGTCCACTTCGATTAGGTAGAAATGATACTTCGGCCTATCAGCTGTAACGTTTATAATGATATCAATGTGACATAAACATAAATAACTGATATTTTAATTGGCATGTACTCGTCTTAGTTTGGATTATATATGTTTGTTGCAGTGCGAAATTCATCTTGATGCGGAACTTCATCAGCTGGACCTGCAAATAGAATCTGTTCTTAAAGAGAAGTCATTATGCAAGGTAATCAGTAATTTGTGCGAAAGGATTCCCTGCAATACTTAATGCGAATGTTTGCCGGAAGGAAAACGGATTGTTTTGAGAACACGCCGTATTTTGTTTTTTGAAGCCCGTTTGAAGTGAGCTGGAATGATTGGCTTTGTTGGTCAGGTTGTTCACATGTGCAGCCATAAATGGACCCATCATTCCCTTTACAATAAAGATTAATGTGCAGTGCACTTAAATTTTTATTCTTAGCAATGGATTTGAACATTTTATTTTTCCCATTGCATTTTGTCAATATCTAACAGAATTTATCAGTTGCGAGTAAATAGTTCAGTATTGTTTTATTTATTTCCGCATTTGATCCAGACATAACAGGGTCAAATGTTATCGAAATGTAAAGTACAGAGCTGATACTATATTTGCAGTTATAAATTTCAGACTTTGGAAGTTTTGGACTCTGTCAAATTCAAGTAGTATAAGTTTATTTTGCTCAGGCAAATATCAGCTCAAAGTGATGTCCAAAATTTCACACTTAAACTGTGAATATAAAACTTCAAATTGTAAAATTTAGCTGAATATAAGTCATTAAGATGCTCATTGATTAGGGATTTGTTGGGATAAAAATCACTCCGGGATGATAGGGACAACGAAAACTAACTAATGTTAGCAACATTTTCAATGTTTTCAAGTAGATGAAAATATGAAAGTGAAATTAAACTTTTGATTAAAAATGCCAAAAATTGACATTATTGAAGCAGGCAGTTTACAATACAAAACCTTGGGCAACCACAGCACAATCCATAATCCGTTTATAATTGCGGCTGTTTTGATTTTAGACTATTTGTCACTGAAGTAGAAGCTACATTTGAAACGTAGACTGTCAGCAAGCGGAAAATACAGCTAATATCAATTTATACTAAGTTTATTTTATTAACGACAGTTATAACAGTAAATATCATGAAATATATCAAATTTGTGCAGTAAATTTAAGTTTCTGGTCGGATAGGGCTCGTAGTTGGTTTGGGCTCATTCAGCCTGTGGTAAGCAGCTACACACGCTGCTACACACGATCGATGATAAGTCTTATTAAGTTTCCGTAACAAGCTTTCAGTTCAACATCAGTTCATTCTACAGACCAACACTAACTACAACGAGATAATGGTAGATCAAGTCACCACACAGCCATTATGCTTGGTTCTATCATTCAGATCAGCGATTTCAGAACAATGACTTCAATTGAAACACAGACTGAAGTTGTGTTCTAACATCCTGCGCTAAAGGTGCGCTGATGACTGATGATGACAGCGAAGGATCACTTTTATAAAAAAACTACAAATATTCCCATAACTTCTACAACTCTTTCTGAGAATGCATGAAAAGAAGAATACTCATATTAACTCTTGTTTCTCCTGATAATAGATTATAATCCTACCATGTATAAAAACTCATCCTTGGCTCATAGCTTTCTACGTCTGGATCCAACACCTATGCCAGTTATAACCGCAGCAAAATTCCAAAATTGGGTGGAACGAAATTACATTACATTATTACACCAGCAGTTGTTATATCACGCTACTCTGTACTGGAGATGGGATCAGGGCCGACTTTTCGGGCCCGGCCCGGCCCTGCTCAAATTCTAGGTCTGCCCGGCCCTGTGTCACAAATTTCAGTCCCTGGCTCAGCCGTGCCCTGAGTGCCTTTGTTCTGTGCGGCCCGGCCCGGCCCTGAAAAACCCTGACTTTTAAAAGTTCTTCTATGATGTGTTCTGAAGTTCTATGAAGTGAAACGTGTTGTGGTTTTGAAATATTTGGAGGCTGAAGAAGCTATGCGTAACGAAAATTTAAGCATCGCTGTAGAAGCTAACGAAAAATAAGCATCCTACCGTACTAAGGAAATTAATCGGAGGACTAAATTAGCCCGCAGTTTTGTTATCCTATGCTTAATACTGAGGTTGAACTACCGAAGTGGTTTACTGTTTAAGTGGGCCGGGCCGGGCTTTCTCGGCCCTGATCTCATCTCTACACTGTACCACCTTTTGCATGGTTTGTGGGGATATGGGAGGTGGATATTGGGCTTTCTTCGTATTAGAAGTAGACTCCACGGCCCAACCTTGATGCTTTTTCAGAATCCACTGACAAAGATCTGATCGGCACATGCTCTACTTATATAAGGCATAATTAGCCGTTATTAGCACAATAAGATTCTGTTGAAAGCTGACATATATAAGTATCGCTTTCCGTTTCCGCAATTCAGTATCTAGACAGACTGTTTTTTATGTCAATTAAAGGTAATTTTGTTACAAATTTATAATTTGTTGCAGAGCCATTTTATCGTGCAGTGCTTTATCTCAATTTTCACTGATAATTCTAAAAGCCCAATTTTTGATACTATTGCCATTGTTTGTTTGATTGATCCCTGCGATTAATACAATTATGGCTCTAATGTTAGTTTTAATGCTGGTGATACATGATTGCTGGTGTAACAGAAGTACCAAAGTAACAATTAGCACTTTTGCTATGACTTAACACGTTCGTGGCATAGGTGATTTTTGCAAAACCTTACCTCACGCAAAGCAGAGATTTCTGGCTTACCATGAATAATTTATGAGTTTGACTGTTCCGCACTTTTCTTGGCTGTTTTCCTGCAACTTGATTGCATTTTCCAGTGTCACCCACCGGTGAGTGACAATGTCTGCTGATCAAATTTTGATTTGTCACGCAATGTCACCCACAGGTGGGTGACCCCTGTAAATGCTACAAATAGAATTTTTGTGACTTATAAAGCTGGTGCTAAGATGCTAAAATGAAAAGATTGTAAAGGTTAGAGTTGTTGGTCGGCCGGTGTCAAACTGGCTGGCTGGAGGCAGGCCGCCGGCCCGGACTGGGGCTAATCTGGTCTGCCAGCTGGCCCGGCGGCCAAAACTGGCCGGGTGGCCGGCCCGCGAACCGAACCGAACCAGGACAATACCTACGTGATATTATCTGCTATAAGTTACCACAGGAGTATGCATCATTTAATGCTACAAATTTTTCTAAATACACGAAAAATAGGGCAAAATTGGTCCGACCGGCTTGTTTTGAACGACCGGTCGGCCAACCTGTTCTACCGGGCTTAACGACTCCAGATCATGAAGACTCTTTGGTGGAGTACGCAGTTACCAGAGATGGAACCCCCAAAGCCATCGGCATCATCATACTTCCACTTTTCACCCTTTCCAAATTCCTCTCAGCTAACTCTTACCAGCCCTTATTACTTGATATCATGTTATAGGAAGGGCGCGGCTTCTAATGCAGGGATGTCTCATAAGTCTTATTCTGTGGTTTGGAATGTGCATTTCAGTGATACCAAGATTGAGTTAAAGTGCCCTAGAGTGTGAGGGGGAAAACTTGTGTTATTGACTTCTTGAAATTTGATGGGGACCCTCTACTAACGTCATTTACATTGTGGACTCTGAGCCACTGTGACAACTCCAAAAGGTTTTGATTAACGAGCCCTTTGCCTTCCTGACTTTGGGGGAATCTTCATATCCATTTCCAATTCACTTTCTTAAAGCTTCCACTCCAGGGAATTATTCCCACACTATGTGCGACGGACGGCTGGCTATGCCTCAATTTTCCTAAAAGTACAACACTTTTTATTAATCAGTCAACTTTTGCCTTTAGAACTGTTCCAATCCCTTCTGTCTTAAATTTATCATTTTCAGACATCCAGAAGTCCAGTTTCTTAACGTAGGTAGAAGACTTTAGTCCAAAGGAAAAATCCAACAACATTTCGGCATTATATATAGTCAGGTTGTTTTAGATTTAGCTCAAGTTCAGCAATAAGTTATTTCTCTCCTCAAACAAATATAACTTGTTACAACCTGAGCAATTAAGCAAATTACCTAACCATGCCCAAAACATCTGCACAGAGTTTGCAACCAGAAAAGCCAGTTTAAATTAGGGCAATTTGAAAGTCTAGGTTCTGGGGGGCTTTTATGCCAGATTTTATATTGGTTGTTGATAATTTAGGCTTGTCAGCGCTTTAGCACCTTCACAGCTGTGCCTGCAAAGGTTATCGATGGCCTTTTGTGAAGGTAATTTTGCCGTTGTGAAACAGTTGTGAGCCGTTTTCAAACTCTGAATAAGAAAGCGTCTTTAGCGTTCCCCCGTAGCTAGTAGCGTTTCCCCTCCTATATAATAACAAAACTTTTGCAGGCGCGGCATGCCTACATGCAAGTGTTAACTTTGCACACAACGATTGCAAATTGAGTCCAATTTTTTGTTCTCCTAAACAATGGGCACTTTTGCGGCTTAGTTTACTCAATTTATTTCAGTCAATTGTATTTTTGTTATTTTTCTGCTGTTTTTCTGGAGAATATTTAATTTTTCCATATATGCCAGAAAATTAATACAAGTAACCGGAACTGCTTATGCATTTTCTAATACTGTTCCACACACATTGTATTACTAACAACACACAGTACAACTAACAACACAAACAGTTTGCAATATAACCTTAGACGATAGCTTCTAATTTCGCTCAGTGCTAGTTTTACTAGGAATAAAATTTCAATTTTCTTTCTCAGTTTTACAGTTTCCTAATTTTAGGGTGAGCCCAGCTTATTACTGGATCTGTTTTATTTTTTGACGGTTTAGATTATCCAGAAACCAACAAAATTTGATTCTGAAATTTTATTCCATACTTTGGATAAGCAGAAACAACTAAAATCTCCTGAAGTTTATCACAATGGAATTGTTTGGACACGTCTTAGCGACATGCCTGGCAGATGCGCTAAATTTTATTTACCTAAACATCGGAACTGGTTACCAAGGAAGAAAACATTAAACATAAAATAACATAGCATAGCGCAATCATAACATAACGCTAAAAGGGGTTATAATGCGACGCTGATCGGACGATGGTTTTCGCAGATCCTTTTCGACTGACGATGCTAGTATAACCAATATTTTATGAAAAAAACATGTGCAGGAGGCGAAGTTTTGGAGGGGGGGCGTGTGAGCCGGCGCCCACCAGAGATGGGTTTCACAAAAAACGGAAAATTTCCGATTCTGCGGCGGAGAGCGACTCTACTAGGGAAAGGGGTAAGGTCTGAATGGGGGGATGAACCTCAAGCAAACAACTCTCCCCAGGTACACGCATGTTTATGACTTAATTAATTATTAATCTTCGTGGAATTTTCTCCAGTGTTTTCAATATTTGCTATTTCCAATGCTTGTAATACTTCCACAGTTTCGCTGAAGCCACCGGAAACGGGCATTATAATTAGGATTCTGTCGAAACTGTTGCACCCCAGTGTCTAAAATGTCTGAAACGTGACCAAACATTTGTCTTGAGAAGGCTTGTTTTCAACTCACTGTTTTAGAACACAAGTTTAACGCCTACATGCAACTTTTTACAAGGCATCACACGGGTCCAAAAAAGTGGACCCGGGTACCCGACCACTTTCGGGTACCCGAGAAATTTTTAACCCAATTTTCGGAGGTGGGCATTTTGAAATTCACTGTTTTCAGGGGTCTTCATTTACAATTGAGCTTAGATTGATTTCATTCTTAAGGTATTTTAAAGGAGTTTGAAAGACTTAATAAGGGTTTTTAATTACTTTGTATTGCAGGCAAGTATTGCAAGCTGACGCTGATACAGACGACATTGGTTTTTATTTAATAACCCCGCTTAGTTCAGCAATCTTCGGAGTCTCGTACTAATCGTAGTGCTGTCCGTTTCCTCTAGCCTTTAAATGTAAACAAATTTTAGAAAGCTTTTAGATTATAAAAACATCTGATAACAAAATTTGCTAATTTCAAGTGCTTGTCTGTGAAAATGGCAACAGCACAAAACGAAGCAAACAAACAAAAGCGGCAGAAACATAAGAACTAGGTTTTACCAAGAGTTTATAATACCAAAAGTGAGAAGCTTGGCCCTTCCTAATGGAAATGGCTTGCGAGATGCTCGGCACATTAAGGCCGAAATCTCGGGGGGTACCACTTACCGTTGTTCAGCATGTGTTTATATGCGTTTGAACTAAAACGCATCTGATTGGCTAATCGCCTACCTTGTGTCAAATTTACGTGTATAAGCGGATCCCCCGAGATCTCGGGGGGGGGGGTTCCGCTTAGTGTTGTTAAGCGTGTGTTTATATGCAGTCGAACTGAAAAGCCTCAGCTACCGCAATCCTCATCAGTGCTTTTAGGTAGGTAGGCGATTAGCCAATCTGATGCGTTTTAGTTCAAACGCATATAGACACATGCTGAACAATGGTAAGTGCCCCCCCCCCCCCGAGATTTCGGCCTTAATGTGCCAAGCATCTCGCAGGCCATTTCCATTAAGAAGGGCCAAGTTTCCCTCTATTGGTATTATAAACTCTTGGTTTTACATAGTTCTGGAGCATAACTTGAATTTCTCAATGAAACCACATAAAAATAACATGTTTTGGATTAAAAACTAAATTTTTGTGATCCAACACTACACTTTACTCTCAACAAATGTAAAATTTTAAACTCACTCAGTGCCAGAAAAACAGATATGGATTTTTATTTTAAGAACACAATTGACTTGTTAAGATTAATTACATTTTCCATTTCGATTAATGTTATAATTTTTACCCGAAAATAGTAACTTTTTCCAATTTGCTTTTGTAGTAACTTTACAAAACGTAAAACTGATGAGAGAAGCAAGTCCGTCAGAATATTTATTGAACTTTTTACTAATCATCTATTAAACCAGACACTTTACTTGAAATAAATTCATTCAATGTTTTTACGATTCAACTTTATCCGAACAAAGTCATTGAACCATCCCAATCTGCTACTTGGGTAAATTTTCTCAGTCAGTAAAGGTGTGCTCATACCAAAGCATCACCAAGATGTATGCTGGGATGCTCGTATGCACGAAATTTGATCAAATATCTGAATGTACATAGAAACAATCTGGAAGCCGAATTTTTTGGACCTTGGGTGGTACATCGTTTTCTTCGTCTTTCTCATTTACATACACACTGTACGCACTAATAATCGTTTGGCAGATTAACAATTTATGTAGTCCTTCGCATTGCAGGTATCTCGAGCCGACTGGTGACGATGTCAAAAGGTTCAGAAGATATTCGACCTCCCAGACGATTCAACCTAGGTAGAATCATTCTTCCTGTTTTACCCATTATCTTGCTAATTTTTCTAACATTCTTGGGAGCATTTATTATTCACATTATCGAAGAACCCAATGCAATTCGAGAGATCGAAGAGAGACGATTGCGGGCCGGTCTCGCCCTCCAACCAGAGGACACCATGAATACACCATGGTCATTCTGGGGCTCGTTTGCCTATGTGCTGTCACTATATTCCACCATTGGTAAGAACAGACTGAATACAATTACAGATACTAACTAACATAAACGTTGCGAGCATTGATGCCAGAGTCTTGCAGTGTTCGGATGGGGAGATTATTAGCTTCAGTATTTTTCAGAAATAAGCGCCCGGTGTTAACCAGATCGAAATTTGGACGGAAGTATTTAAATTAAGATTAGATAGATTAGTTTGAGTAGGAAATTTAAGTGAGCCTTTTCGATGTGCCCCCAGTCCGACCTTCCCAGCCCTCCATTAAAACTTGACCAATCGATCTAAAATGGCTAACCAGAGACATTGTCGTGATTTTACCGTTTTTTGGATCCAGCGTATTTTTGATTCGGTAATTTTTTACACGTAATTTTTACTAGTCTAAACAAAAATATAATTGAAAAATGCTTCAGATTCGTGTTATGACTCCGAAGCCTACAATTTGCAACTTTTTGACAAAATTAATCTTAGTTTATCTTGCTGCTCATTGGGAATCAACAGAACGAAAAATCTAATTTCGCGAAATTGAAAGATGTT